>JACXGM010026871.1:0-14710 GCA_016801145.1 Umbra pygmaea
ACTGTTATTAACAGTTAGTTAATGCTTATTATTGCATTTACTGATGTTAAAGTAATGCATTAATTAATACCTTAGTTAACAACAACATCCTTAGTTAATGATAATTAAGCACCTTAGTTAAGGGTTATTAACTGTTAGTAAGTGCTTATTAATGCATTAACTAATGTTAATTAATGTACACTTATTGTAAAGTGTTACCAAGTAATTTGTAATCTAACTAAGTTACTTTTTAAAGGAGTAATCAGTAATCAGATTACTTTTTCAAAGTAACTGTGGCAACACTGATAATAATACATTTATTTTATATAGCACCTTTAAAAGTTGCTTTCTCAAAGGGCTTTACATAATAACATAATAACAGAGAAACTACACACTTTAAAAAACTAAACAAACAATGAATAACCAAGTAAAAGCAATCCTAAAATATTTTTTTTTAAAGAAATTTAAAAGTCACTAATGTGTTTGCTTCCCTGATATCGGCTGGGGGAGAATTCCAAAGCTTTAGACATAGAAAGAAAATGCTCTATCACCCCTAGAACACAGCAGTGTTTTGGGAACAACCAAGAGACCACTCTGAGAGGAACGCAGATTACGAAGTGGTGTGTAGGGCATTAATAAGTCAGTCAAATACTGCCAGGTTGTGCAAAGCCTTATATGCCAACTGGTTGCAAAGCCTCTGATTTCTGGTGGGAGCAGAGCTACAGAGTACACAGTGCTTTGAGACGACACACTTGCACTCTGCCTGTCAAAGCCTTTACTCTCCCTCTCCCTATTTATCAAATGTTCTTCCATTCAGCTCAGTTTGAATTCAATTAAAAGGGCTCTTGACACATTTATTTACGTTGGCAAAGCAAGTGGTAAATAATAGTGGCTGTAAAAAAAACAAAGTTTTATTTAAATCTAATAAAAAATTGTAAACAAATATTATACACATCTTTATAAATAGCAGGAATGTTGAATGTTGCATTATACTATATGTACTGGTAAATGAGTAACAGGTAAATAAGAACAAATATTTAAATGTGCGAATGGGAAGGGAAAATACCATGACTGAGGTCAAGTACACTCATTTGTGTTTGTGCCACACTGGACGTCATTCACTTTCTCTTCACCTCTTTCCCTCACCCCCTTCCTATTTCTCCCTTATCAAATGCACTTAAACTCCTCTCTCTTTCACTCTCTCCCCTATTGTAATGTCCTCTGCTGCCACCGGGGCTCTACAACCTCCTTCTACACTTACCAATGCACAACTTCCCTTTAATCATGAACGCACCCCCGTAATCAGGTCCAAATCACCTGAATACTGAAACCTGTCTCCTCTGGTCTGTATATAAGCACCCACACCCCATTACTTCTTCGCGAGGTATTGTGAATTATTTCCAGTTCTGAGTGTTATTTCAAGTATTGTCTTTTGGTCTGACCTACATAGTTTTGATTACTCACTCAGATTTTTTGGATTATCCCTCTGGTGTCTGTTTTCTATCCTGCCCAGTAAACAAACCTGCCCGTCTTAACTACCCGATTTCCAGCTCCGAATCCTGCCTGTCTGAGATCCCCGTATTGTGTACCGACTTCTGCCTACCTGACTACCTGTTTTTTCTACTACCTGACCAAAGCCTGCCTATATTACTATTCCTGAGCATTGCCTTCGTGATTATTGTTTTCCTGATTACAAGGATCAATAAACTGCATTTTCTATTTCCTTCTGGCAGCTCTGTCCATTACAGAATACCTTGCCCAAAACTACATACCAGGGAGATGGATCCGGCTGGATTGACCGCTCGCCTCGATCAACAGGAGGAACGGCTCAGTGAGTTAAGTCACCGGCTACAACAAGCCTCTATCCCCGCACCTCTTAGCCATGAGCCGGCTTCAATGACCACTCCTGTTAACATAGCAATGCCTCTAAAATACAACGGTACACCAGGGAAATGTTTGGGCTTCCTAATACAATGTGCCCTATAAATCGACCATCATCCTCAGCAGTTTTTGACATACAAAAACAAGGTGGACTTTATTATTGCCCTTCTTACTGGTAGAGCGTTAGATTGGGTAACGGCTCTATGGTCTGCTAATCATCCAGATTTGAATAACGAACGTGCCTTTCTGTCCATGTTTAAAAGTGTGTTTGACCACCCGAGTACAGGACGCCAGGTTGGGGATCAGTTATGTGAGCTCCGGCAAGGAAAACAGTCAGTGGCAGACTACGCTTTGGAGTTTCGCACCCTGGCGGCGGGCAGCGGATGGAGTGATGCGGCATTGCACACTATCTACAGAAGGGGTTTATCTCGGGAATTGCAGGCAGAACTTGCATGTAGAGGGGATGTACAAGACCTTAATAGATATATATCCATGTCTATCTCCATTGATAATCTGTTGGCAGACAATCCTCAGTACAGGCAGCCTAGAACGCTACAAAGAGTCACTCCTCCCGTGAGATCTACCACCCCTCTGGAACCAGAGCCCATGCAAATCGGACGTGCACCTTTATCCGCTGCGGAGAGGACCAGGAGGTACAGAGAGCGATTATGCCTTTACTGCGGAGAGGGGAACCACCGGGTCATAGACTGTCCTATTCGTCCTTCACGAGGTGACTATTCCAAACCCGACTCCAGAGGAAAGGTAGGCCCGCACCTCAATTCCACAGCACAGAGACACCAACTAAACATACCTGTCACCTTGAAGGGGAAGGATAAACACATACAAATTGGGGCTTTACTAGATTCAGGAGCAGCAGGCAATTTCATAGACTGCTCCCTAGCTCAGGCTTTGGGAGTTGCGTCAATACCGTTAGCTTCCCCCTTACGAGTAAACGCTTTGGACGGGCAGCCCTTGGGCAAGGGTTATGTGACACATCAGACCGCTCCTGTACTTATGCAGGTAGGAATTTTACATAAGGAAAACATTCAATTAATGGTCCTGTCATCCTCTAAAGAACAGCTCATATTGGGATATCCTTGGCCCACAAAACACAATCCTGTTATATCCTGGTCTATGGGAGAGCTGCTGTCATGGGGTGAGTCTTGCCACTTTACCCGTATACCCATGCCCTGCAGGGCCACATGGGTAGAGGAATGCAGGCCTACACCTACCGCCTACATCCCGCCAGAGTATGATGGATTTCGTAAGGTTTTCTCCAAAGAAAAATCCTCCCTGCTGCCTCCCCACAGACCATGGGACTGTGCTATTGAGCTTACTGCTGATGCTTTCTTCCCGAAAGGTAGGATCTATCCTCTATCTCTACCCGAAAAGATGTCTATGAACACCTATGTAGAAGAATCACTCAAACAGGGTTTTATCCGACCTTCTAAATCTCCTGCGGCATCTAGTTTCTTTTTTGTAGGGAAAAAGGATGATTATAGAAGCCTAAATGACGTCACTGTAAAACACAGGTATCCTCTGCCATTGATTCCATCCACCTTGGAGCAAGTAGGACAGGCATCCATCTATACAAAATTAGACCTGCGCAGCGCATACAACTTGGTTAGGATTAGTAGTAGTAGTAGTAGTAGTAGTAGTAGTAGTAGTAGTAGTAGTAGTAGTAGTAGTAGTAGTAGCCTTTATTGTCACTTAGTCACAAAGTACCAGCGATATTAGCCATCAACCTGTCCATACAACAAAACATTATGACAAAGAGGGTAGACAGAACAGGAAGACAGGGATTTTAGAAAAACAATACAGCATTACAGGAGGAAAGTCGAGGAGAAAAAAAAGGCAGGCCCATATTATGCCCCTTCGGGGGTACAGTGTGGTAACATGAAAAAAATACACCTCAGCAACACTAGCACAATCAGTACACTCTACAGGAAAAAACTTGCAACAGATTGTGGTGTGTGGTGTGTATCAGTACATATGTGTGAGAGTTCGTGTGTGTGTGTAGGCCTGGAGATTTCTGTATCTAGCTACAATCCCAAAGTGACAAGTCTGCAGGATGTTGATATGGAGACAACCTTGGTCATGTCCCAGACAGAGTCACAATCGCCAGGTGTCTGGTGATGGGGGAGGGAACAAAAACAAGAGCATTTCACTGCATCGCTATCCGGGAGGTTTGTTTTCCAACGGCGCCTTGTCCAAGGCCGGTTGTGGGGAGCCGAAATAGATAAGATTTGTTGACTTCTTGGGGTATGCAGCCGCATTAACATTGCACAGCTGGTCCCTCTTGAATCAATTTGGTCCATTTTGGTCTCCGAAACGATCCATTTTCCTTTGCAAAACTGTGAGCTTCTCCATGATGTTAACCAACTTGAGGTCTATAGACCCAGTCTGAGTGCAGACAGCTCTGCCCACTGTTTCAATCATGACGGGCAGCCCTGTGGGCTATAAACAGCTGTCACCGTCTTCTTAATTTCACGATAAACCAGGGCAACGCCTAATCCCATCAGCAGAAGACCTGTTATCATGGTTCCGAATAGGTAGATATCTTCAACGTCCTCCACGGAAAGAGCCGCCATACACACGACCCGCCACCTCCCCCATGCGTCCATCGTGTAGCCAGCTGCATACGTTCCGGCAGGGCAGTTGGGTTTCCCCGAACCCAAGCTTCTCGTTGAAAATATGGTGTAAATTGTATTTAGAGACCAGTTGATCAAATCCATAATTTCCTTAGTTTGGAGAGCAGTGCTACGAGAGTCTCTCAACAGGACAAGACAAGACAAGAATAGCAAGCAGGGAGATAGGGGAAGGGAGAGGGAGAAAATGTGACCGCCTCTGTTGAGAGCTAAAGTAACTATTACGTTGACAGCTAAAATAACTATTAAAGAAGGGGACGAGTGGAAGACGGCTTTTCTCACACATACGGGACACTACGAATACTTAGTTATGCCATATGGATTGACCAATGCGCCCGCAGTATTCCAGTCTTTCATGAATCACATATTCCGTTACATGTTGGACCGTTTGGTAGTGGTGTACATTGACGACATATTGATCTATTCGTCATCCCTGGCGGAGCATGTTATACATGTTAAGGCTGTGCTACAACGTCTCTTGGACAACCACTTGTATGTCAAAGGGGAGAAAAGTCTGTTCCATGTTTCCACTGTTTCTTTTCTGGGGTTTGTTCTCACTCCTGGTGGGGTTAAGATGGACGTAAACAAAATAGAAGCTGTGCGTAATTGGCCCTTGCCTAAAACCAGCAAGGAGTTAAAGATTCCTTGGCTTTGCTAATTTCTATCGGCGCTTCATCCAGAACTTCAGCACTGTGGCCGCTCCCCTCCATGCCCTAACTAACCAACGTAACTCCTTACTGACCTGGACAGAGCAAGAATTGGCTGCCTTTCAGACTCTGACACTCCGATTTACCACAGCTCCCGTATTGCAGCAGCCCAATCCTGCACTCCCTTTCACGGTGGAGGTGGATGCCTTGGAGGTCGGGGTGGGGGCTGTGTTGTCACAGCCGTCAGGTCCCGATTCCAAGCTCCATCCTTGCGCCTTTTCAGTGTGTTCTAGGTTATCAACTGGCCCTGTTTCCCTGGGATACGGACGCAGTCGACGTTGATGCAGTGGAACAATGGTTCACGGCCAGTACTAAAGTTTGGGATTCCGCACATCAGCACCTCGTGAGGGCATCCGAGATCCAGAAGGACAAGGCCGACAGGAGACGACGTCCTACGCCGTTGTATCATCCTGGACAGAGGGTTTGATTTTCCACCAAGGACCTGCGTCACCAGCTACCTTGTTGGAAGCTGGCTCAGAGGTACATCGGTCCATTCAAGATCACTCAGACTCAATCCTGTCACTTACAGATTACAACTGCCACAGCAGTTTCGGCTCGCTTCTTCCTTTCATGTGTCCCTGTTGAAGCCAGTTCGATACAGCTCACTTCATCCTCCTTTGTCCGCCCGGGCTCCCCCTCCTCCGTTTGATGTTGGAGGTACTCCGACTTATCGGGTGAATGGCCTGCTTGCCGCCAGGAGACGCCAGGGGGCGTTGCAGTACCTGGTGGACTGGGAGGGCTACGGGCCGGAGGAACGCTCTTGGATTCCGGCGACCGATGTTCTGGACCCGGATCTCGTCTCTGCTTTTCACCGGGATCATCCTGACAGTCCTGCGCTGCGCCCCAGGGGTCGTCCGGCGGTTCGTTCTTTCCAGTCTTCTGGAGCCGCCCGTGGAGGGGGGGTTCTGTAATGTCCTCTGCTGCCACTGGGGCTCTACAACCTCCTTCTACACATACCAATGCACAACTTCCCTTTAATCATAAACGCACCACCGTAATCAGGTCAAAATCACCTGAATACTAACACCTGTCTCCTCTGGTCTGTATATAAGCACCCACACCCCATTACTTCTCTGAGGTATTGTGAATTATTTCCAGTTCTGAGCGTTATTTCAAGTATTGTCTTTTGGTCTGACCTACATAGTTTTGATTACTCACTCTGATTTTTGGGATTATCCCTCTGGTCCCTCTGGTGCCTGTTTTCTATCCTGCCCAGTAAACAAACCTGCCCGTCTTAACTACCCGATTTCCAGCTCCGAATCCTGCCTGTCTGAGATCCCCGTATTGTGTTCCGACTTCTGCCTACCTGACTACCTGTTTTTTCTACTACCTGACCAAAGCCTGCCTATATTACTTTTCCTGAGCATTGCCCTTGTGATTATTGTTTTCCTGATTACAAGGATCAATAAACTGCATTTTATATTTCCTTCTGGCCAGCTCTGTTCGTTACACCTATACTGTATCGCACCCCTGTTCTTATGAACAGAGTTGACCCTGAAATTTCAGCAATAAATTAGGTTTATGTGAAAGGTTATTTCATTGCTCCTGACCTTTTCAATGTTCTTTAAGTGGATATTACTTTTTGTGCATTTGTCATAAAACAAATCAGGGCTGCTATTGGAGCTGCTACACTCTCAGTATGTGGGTGGGTCTCAGATATTGGCCTATCCTGCTGTCAATCATCACTGATGCAGGTGTGATGACCTATATAAGACCGGTTATTTGTCGATTTGACACATGCCAGGAAGCACTCTTCTCTAGCATTATAAAGTTATGATATTTTCCTTTCATCCCCTCTCACCCTTACCCCAGCCAGGAAAGTTATTCCAGGTTATGTCTATTTTTAGGGTAAACGTTTTCGGATGACACCTCTGCGTTGTCTGTTCTGAGTCCCATCCTCATGGAGCAACAGGGGACAATGCACCTGGCACCGTCCCAGACAGCTAATGGGGCATGTCAATTGCGGGTCCTGAGGTTGAATCAGTCTGCTAACAGGACAAATATTTGGGTTGCGCTCAGCTTCTTGGTGATTTGCCCTCTCCTTCTGGTTGGTGTCTCTGAGGCGGGTTTGGACAAAGTGTGTGTGATTCTGGATGAAAATGAATTGACGATGCTTCAATCTGAGGGTGACATGGTGTTAGGTGGTCTGTTCCCTATCCACTACTTAACTTCCAACCCACAGAACACCTACAAGACCAAGCCTCAGAACACACAGTGCAATGGGTGAGTGAAGCAACATCCACGCTTTTGCTCAGATTCATTTGCATAACACAAAATAATAAAATGTTTAGATACACATTCTGCTACTTCTCTCAAACTCTGTCTCTTTTGTAGTTTTGACTACAGGTCCTTTCGTTGGATGATGACCATGGTCTGTGCCGTGGAGGAGATCAATCGTGACTCAACATTGCTGCCAGGTGTGAGGCTGGGCTACCGGCTTCTAGACAGCTGTGACCAGGTACACACAAGCCTGAGAGGGGTGCTGTCTCTGGTCACTGGGAAGAGGGTGAATATAGAGCATGGGATGGACGGTTGCATGGCTGGGGCCCCTGTGCCTGCTGTCGTCGGCCTGGCGTCCTCCTCCCTGACAGGGGCTGTGGCTCAAACACTGGGCCCTTTTGCCATCACGCTGGTGAGATTGTGTAAACTAGAACACATTATTACTATAGTGTTGGCAACAAAACACACTTGTCCCTAAATTGGACATGCACTTCTCCCTCTTTTTCTGGTCATTTACTCTTTGTGCCCCAGGTGAGCTTCTTTGCGACGTGTACCTGTCTGTCTGATAAGCTCTCCTATCCATCGTTCCTGCGGACTGTCCCAAGTGACTATTTCCAGGTGGGAATAAAGAATTACATGAGAAAGTCAATCTCTGTTCTTACATGTTCATGATTTGTTTCTAGTGAAGCTCAGTTGGTAAAACATAGCACTTTCAATGTTGCCACGGTTGTGGGTTTGAACCCCACAGGGGACAAGTATGTAGCAAGTAATAAAATGTTGAGCTAGAGTAGAGAGTTGCTAAGTGGTTTAAAATTGTAAACATCTTTATGTCATCATTCCAGGTAAGCGGTTTAGTCCAATTAGTGAGTCACTTCAGCTGGCACTGGGTTGGCATGGTGGGCACCTCTGACCACTACAGTCGCTATGGCATCCAAGCCTTTACCCAGCAGCTGGAGGAGCAGGGAGGCTGTGTGGCATTCTACCTCAACATCCCTGATTCTCCTTCCCAGGCAGAGATCCATGTCATGGCTAACACCCTCCAGCAGTCTAGGGCTCATGTGGTGGTAGCTTTTACCACAGAGGGCCAGCTGCTGCAGTTTTTCTCTGAGGTGATTTGCTTGAAATTAAAAAAAAGTTCAGTCAAACCAGGTCTTTCACAATTTTGTTACATTATTGTCAGGAATCCGCCCTCCTGAGTTGTCTTCCTGTCTTTTCTGGTCCCCATTCCGTTTCCTGTTTTTCCCCTGCACTCCCTGATCACCAGTTCCAGTTAATCATCACCTGCACCTGCTTCCCGGCCACACCTGGGTTGATTACCTCCCTCCCCCTTTATAAGGGAGTTGTAGTTAGTCAACCAACTGCCAAAGTATTGTACTGCCACGTAACTATTCCATTTCGTGTTCTGATCAAGCCTATTTCCTAGTCGTGATTTTTCGTTACCAGTGGTTTGTTCCTCATCGTGCTATTTTATGTTCTGTTTAGTTACTGTGTACCAAACCCTGCCTGGACTACGACCTTCCCCGTTTACCGAACCCTGCCTGGACTCCGACCCTTCCCGTGTACCGAACCCTTCCTGGACAACGACCCTCCCCGTGTACCGAACCCTGCCTGGACCATAACCCGCTCCGTGTACCGAACCCTGCCTGACCCCTGACCATCCTTGCCTGCCGGACTGGAGCTATACACCCTACACACACCATACCACAAACAGTACTATTACATTTCATTCTCTGTGTTTGGATTCTTACCTTGTTCCGTGCCGATCCTGACAATTATTTTCACAGTTATTTTTTTTTCTGGAATTTTCAGCCTTGTTGTTTGGAGTGGCTCCTTTAGCGAACTGGACATTTAAGAGACCACTCAAATCAACACAATCATATTAGGGATATTAGTTTCAAATGAGACCCAAGGGCAGAAAATATATACAGCTCTGTAAAAAGAATTAAGAGACCACTGCAAAATCATCAGCTTCTATGGTTTTCTAATGATACTGTAGGTATGTGTTTGGGAAAAATTAACATTTTAGTTTTATTCCATAAAACACTGACAACATCCAAATAGAAATGTTGTCATTCAGAGCATTTATTTGCAAAAAACAACTGGTCAAAATAACAAAAAAGATGCAGTGTTATCAGACCTTGAATAATGCAAAGAATATAAGTTCATAACACAAAACTAATGTATTAACTTCGGAAGGGTTCAGAAATCAATATTTTGTTCCATAGTAATAATTATATATAATATAATAGTAATAATTGGCTTTCATGCGTCTTGGTGTGCTCTCCACCAGTTTTATAGGTAACACTTTATTTTGAGAGTCCATCTCTAGATGCTCTACATATTATCCGCATACTGTCAACAACATTTTAACAAACTATCTACTAACCCTAACCCTAACCTTAACCATTCCCCTTATGTTAAACCTAACCTTAACCATTACCCTAAAACATATTCTAAACGTACCCCTACCCTCAAAAATACACAATTAGTTGCTTATCAACTGATGGTTTGTTGATAGTTTGTTGATAGTCATATCATCAACAAACTATCTGTAGAGCACATACAGATGGAATGTCAGACTCTCCAAATAAAGTGTAACCGTTTTATATATTCAGTATGTACATAAAAAATGTAACATACTTTATGTAAATGAATTATTTTAAAGACAACTAGGGGTTTGAGAGACTCTGCAATTATATAAATAAGCAACATTTATATTTAACTTGTTTGATTTCATCCCAGCTGGCAGCTAGAAACGTGACAGGGATCCAGTGGGTGGCCAGTGGCCTGGGTCACTGCAAGCCTGCTCACCTTCCCCCAGTTTCAGCCACTGTTGGAGGGGACAGTGGGCTTTGCTTTCCCTGGAGCCATCATACTCGGTCTGAGAGAGTTCCTGCTAAAGATCCGTCCATCACTCACACCAGGTTCTGAGTTAATTAATATGATCTGGGAAGAACGTTTTGGCTGAAAGTTGGATTTCTCGACAGGCAGTGGTAATGTGAGCCCCTTAGGACCACCCGTTGAGGCCAGCGCACTATGTCACAGATAGTGTTGGTTCAAAGGGTAATGCACTAATCCCTGTCTGTACTGGCTCAGGAAATCTGGTGGAGAACAGCAATTACACAGGCCAGCCTCGGGTCAGAGTCTCCTATAATGTGTACAAGGCAGTGTACGCCATTGCCAATGCTCTGCACCAGCTATTACAATGTGACTCCACAGGACAAAGCCAATCTCAGGGGAAATGTATCACAAGTGCATCGTTCACACCCAGACAGGTATTATACTATTTGTTTTTGTGTTGGGTGTTGGTAATCTAATTCCTATCAAAGTGTTCATGAGTTTACAGTCAGAACATTTTGGCAAATTATGTTATTATATAACAATCTTATATATACAGTGCCTTGCGAAAGTATTCGGCCCCCATGAACATTTTGACCTTTTGCCACATTTCAGGCTTCAAACATAAAGATATAAAACTGTAATTTTTTTGTGAAGAAGCAACAACAAGTGGGACACAATCATGAAGTGGAATGAAAGGTATTGGATATTTAAAACTTTTATAACATCGAGAGACTGTTTTTTTTTGCACCAACTTTCCTCCTATGCAGGCTCCACAGAACCAAGTGTCCTGAGTACTACTGGTCAGACCCAGACAAAGTCCAATGTGTCGCGGGGACAGAAGACTTCTTATCCTGCTACGGTATGCTAATCCACTGCTCAGAGCACCCAACAGTCAACAGCTATTCTCCTCAGTCAATACCTTGTTGCCATGGCGCCGGGGAACCGAGTGCAGACTGAAGAAGGACCAGGAGCTAATTGAGATCTACAACCAGGAGATCCAGAAGCTCATTGATATGGAATACATAAGGGAGGTGGATCCCAAAGATGACCAGCCAGGGTCAGAATCTTGGCTAGTCCCACATCATGTTATCAAACAAGCCAGTGGAAAACACTGTCTGGTGTTCAACTGCTCCTTCCAACTACAGGGTCTCAACGTGAATCATAGCCTGCTTTTTGGTCCTACTCTCGGTCCCTCTCTTCTAAGTGTGCTCTTCCGTTTCCGTGAGCATAGTGTGGCCATCAGTGGTGACAAAATGTTCCACCAAGTTCACCTACTCCCCACTGACAGGCCGCTACTCAGATTTCTCTGGCGAGCTATGGCTCAGGCAACTCACCCAAAGACCTATTAGTGGCAGGTGTTACCTTTTGGCACAACCTGTTGTAGCCCTTGTTGCGCCATTTACGCCCTACAGCGTCATGCGAAGGAGCACCCAGAGAGCGATCAGGAAGTGTTGAACTCTGTGCTCAGAGCTTTTTATGTTGATAATTGTCTGCAAAGCTTCAACACATCAGCCACAGCCAAAGCCCTGCTGAACAGACTCCGTGCCACACTGTCCCAAGGGGGATTTGAAGTACGTCAGTGGGCGAGTAACGACTTCAGTGTGGTAGAACACCTCCCCCCAGAGGCTAGGTCTGTGAACACAGACTGGTGGCTCTCTCAAGCGGGTGTCGATCCCCAAGAATCCACCTTAGGCTTGCGTTGGAGCTGCCTTCCTGACAGCCTGGGATACAAACACCGGGTGACTTCCATTCAGTTTCCCACGCTCCGTCTCATATATCGTGCTCTTGCCAGTCAATATGACCCATTAGGGTACATCTTACCTTATACCACCCGGGCCAAAGTGCTGGTACAGGACTTGTGGAAAACCAAACAAGGCTGGGATGAACCAATCATTCAGTCCGAACTGGCTGATCAGTGGCTGAAGTGGGAACATGAACTGTCTGACCTCACAAGCATCGGACTGTCTCGCTGTTATGTGCCTCCTTGTGCGGACCATTCAGATGTCGACCGAGAGCTTCATGTCTTCTGTGATGATGCGGAACGGGCCTATGGCGCTGTGGCTTACTTGCGTGTTCATGACAACCAGAATCACATTCATGTGGCCTTCATTATGGCCCGCTCCAGAGTGTCACCAAAGAGACAGTTGTCGATCCCCCGACTTGAGCTGTGTGCTGCCTTATTAGGGGCGCAGTTAGCCACTACCTTGAGGTCTAAACTTACCTTGTCATTGGCCAGAACCATCCTTTGGTGTGACTCCACAACGGTGCTGACCTGGTTGAAATTGGAGTCTTGCCACTACAAGGTCTTTGTCGTCACCCGAATCGCAGAAATCCAGGAACTCACAGATTCTGATGACTGGAGATATGTTGACAGTCCAAACAACCCATCAGATGCCCTGACCCGTGGCAAGAAACTGTGTGATTTGGCAGGACCCAACTACTGGACAACTGGGCCGCTCTTCCTGCAGAAGCCGGAAGATTGCTGGCCTGTTGAGCTTGATGTTTCCCACTCACCACCACATGCAGACAGCACTGAATTGAAGAAGGCTGTTCAGTGCCTGACTGTTGCTGCTGCTCCCGGTACACTGCCAGACGTCTCCCAGCATCAAAGCTGGCACGACTTTGTTACCGCCACTGAGCATGCACTGACTCAGTCCGACCAAGTACCCGAGACATCATGTTTCCCTGAAGAACTTGATGCACTCCGGAAAGGGAAACCTCTCCATAGGCGAAGTCGTCTCCTCCCACTGTCTCCTGACCTAGATCCAGATGTTGGGCTGATGAGAGTTGGAGGAAGACTGCGTCGATCCCAGGACCTGGATCCCGACATCATCCACCTGATCATTCTGGACCCGAGACATCCTACTACCCAGCTCATCATCAAGGACTATGATGAGTCCCTGCTACATCCGGGCCCAGAGAGGGTCTTCGGAGAACTGAGACACAAGTATTGGATCATAGGAGGAAGGCCAGCCATCCGCAAACATCAGCACAGCTGCAGGGAGTGTCAGAGATGGAAATCTTCTCCTGAAGTCCCGAAGATGGCTGACCTGCCACCAGCAAGGCTGCGCCTTTTCAAACCACCATTCTGGTCCACCGGGGTAGACTGCTTCGGACCCTTTGTCATCCACCATGGCCGTAGAACAGAAAAGCGATGGGGGATCATCTTCAAGTGCTTGACCACTCGTTGCTTACATCTTGACCTGCTCGGAAGCATGGACGTTGATGCCTTCCTCCTGGCTCTCCGTCGGTTTATATCACGAAGGGGCAAGCCCTTTGAGATCTGGGCAGACAGAGGGACGAACTTCTGTGCGGGGGACAGAGAGCTAGGTAGATGTTTCCAAGCGATGGAACCCAAGCTACAGAAACACCTGGCCAATCAGCAGATCTCATTTCACTTCAATCCACCAGGGGCTCCGCACTTTGGTGGGGTCTGGGAGCGGGAAATCAGATCAATCAAGAATGCCCTGCTAGTGATTCTTGGGAAGCAAACCACCACCGAATAAAGTTAATTATTTTCCATAATGTAATGATAAAAATTTAACTTTCATATATTTTAGATTCATTGCACACCAACTGAAATATTTCAGGTCATTTATTGTTTTAATACTGATGATTTTGGCATACATCTCATGAAAACCCTATTTCATCTGACCAATAAAAGAAGTGTTTGTAATACAAAAAAGAACATGAAATGCTCCAAAATCTCCTGATAGCTAGCTGCATTGACCCTGCCCTTGATAAAACACAGTGTACCAACACCAGCAGCTGACATGGCACCCCAGACCATCACTGACTGTGGGTACTTGACACTGGACTTCAGGCATTTTGGCATTTCCTTCTCCCCAGTCTTCCTCCAGAAGACTGGGGACCAAAATTTGTTGTTGTTTTGTTGTGCTGCTTCTCTGTAGCCCAGGTCAGGCGCTTCTGCCGCTGTTTCTGGTTCAAAAGTGGCTTGACCTGGGGAATGCGGCACCTGTAGCCCATTTCCTGCACACGCCCGTGCACGGTGGTTCTAGATGTTTTAACTCCAGACTCAGTCCACTGCTTCCGCAGGTCATCCAAGGTCTGGAATCAGTCCTTCTCCACAATCTTCCTCAGGGTCCGGTCACCTCTTGTCGTTGTGCAGCGTTTTTTGCCACACTTTTTCCTTCCCACAGACTTCCCACTGAGGTGCCTTGATACAGCACTCTGGGAACAGCCTATTTGTTCAGAAATGTATTTCTGTGTCTTAGCCTCTTGCTTGAGGGTGTCAATGATGGCCTTCTGGACAGCAGTCAGGTCGGCAGTCTTACCCATGATTGCGGTTTTGAGTAATGAAACAGGCTGGGAGTTTTTAAAAGCCTCAGGAATCTTTTGCAGGTGTTTAGAGTTAATTAGTTGATTCAGATGATTAGGTTAATAGCTCCTTTAGAGACCCTTTTCATGATATGC
>JACXGM010026872.1:0-14708 GCA_016801145.1 Umbra pygmaea
CACTGAACCGGGTGGTTATACCATGAACACCGCTAGTCACACTATAGAATTTGCGTACACGAAGTCAGACCAGACGTGAGATTTTATCGCAGCCTACGATCACGTTCAAATTGATAAATCCCCTGCTTTGCGTAAGAATCGCCGTACGCCCGTCGTACGCCTGTTTTAGGTCGTACGCACGTTTCATAAATGAGGGCCATTCTGATTCAAAAAGGACAAAATTAGGATAACATTTGCTTATACAGACACCCAGCCTGAAAACCCATAGAGCAAGCAACAACAGGTTGATGCACAGTGGCTAGGAAAATCTCCCTAGTAGGGTACAACCCTAAAAAGAAACCTAGAGAGGAGCCAGACTATCAGGGGTGGTCAGTCCTCTTTTGGCTGTGCCGGTCGATATTATAAGAATACATTTGTTTGTCTAAGTAATGATCATATTGTTTCACTAAATACAGGTGCGCTATTTCCAAAGCCTTTTGGCAACATTGTCATCAACTACACAATTCAGTGGCCAAGAACACAGACAGGGGTCACCTAGGAGTTGTCATGCTGACTGGTTCTGTTTCTTGGTGTAATCCATGGAATCAGGTTGGAATCAGGTACTAAGATCCAACATGACACCAGAAATGTTGGAACACAAGCATTCTATCATTGAATGATAACCTCTCATAGTAGAATGCAGCATGTAACCAACCAACCAACAGTATCCACTGCATATTAGAATAGTTATAGAACAGCTATTATAACCAGGTGATAATTCTCCTGCATGTTACAATTACAATTGCAGTGAGAAGGTTTTAGACAATCCAAAGAACACATTAGAAGTTTCAATACGGTCTGCTAATGATGCATTATAGCGTCCAATCAAGTCCACCAACTCCTCATCAATTAACTCGTTTATGGGCACCCGACCAAAAAGATTCACTCTACTATTGTCGCCAATGTGTTCACAACACACGTTGTGTTTTGTAGCCCGATCCAAATTATTTTTAATGCAGAATCTATAAGGCAGACAAAGTGTTAAACTTTGAAGAAGATTTACGGTTCCCCATCAGATGACATAGCAAACAATATAGCTTGTTAGTTGTTAGACTGCCTGTTAGCCAAGAATATTTCTCATACCAGACCATGTTGAATTTTGAATTTATCTGGCGACCTTGTGCATTTATGGTAAATGTAATCTGTGAAGTTTGATCCTTACCTTCTCTGCATAATACAAACTCTGGAATTGCTGCAACAACAAATAATCCACTCGTGGTTCTTTTCCATCCCAATGTCTGTGTCCAATGCCATGCCTCTCTGCCTCGCCATTAATGTTGTGACCGAAATCCATATTAGCCAGCCATTGGCTTAAACCTCCCGAGCTGCACAAGCTAAAACTAGCTAGCTCCTGAAAAAACACGGAAAACTTAATGTTGAAAAATCACAAAGTAGTTCACAATGTGCACACTAGCTAGCTAATTCTCAATAAAAATATAAAAGAATAAAAGCCTGTCCACAATTTGAGGTTATAATTCTCTTAAGCTAAACACAGTTGACATTTGCTTTACCATCAGGTCGTTATGGTGTACAACTTTGACTGAGAATTGAAGATGACATTTGGAACAAATCATTGGACGAACGAGATGTCAATATTGTATTGTGGTTTTTGATTGGTAAGGGAGAGGGTTCCTCCGAGGCATCTTGTGACGTGTGTCTTGGCCAATAAGAAACTAGCATGAAAAAGGTATGAAAAAATAGAAGTGCATTGAATTGATCCTAAGATGTCCCGCCCTGGAGGTAAAAGAGACGATTACCTCCTCTAGCCTCCTCTAGTAGTCTACAGTATGTTATTTTCCAAACAACTCACCAATCTGCCTGCAGATGTCACTGTTTAAGCATTTGAATCATCATTTAAATTATTTATTTCAAAATAATAAATGAATTATAAGTTATACAGAGATTTATTAAGAGTTTATTTGAACCAATTACTGTTTTTTATATTCTTGAACTCCCTTTTGCCTCTCAAAAAAATGAGGAGGAACAACCTCCCCTGCCTCAATGGACGAGCCTCCACTGCTGTACGCCTGGTTCAAACAATGATAACATACATATTGTACGACACATAACGAGGTGAAGGCCCAATCAAACATGTACGTTCTTTCGAAACATCAGCACAGACAGCAGGATGGAAGCTTGCCTCTCAACATCTCTCTCCCCATGAAAGGAGTAGTCACTCAAAAGAATGGGCGCCAAACCTCCGGAATGCTGGGATTAAATAGGCATCTTGATTCCTCATTACGCACCGGTGTGGATGGTTAGCTAGTGCACCAGTCGTATGCAATGTGTAACCAAGTGCCAACCACTCATTCAGCACCCAGAGGTCGGCACCTAACAAAATACATACAGACACAGTAAACAATAAATCAATATAACACGAACATGCCACGAAACAGAAATGTCCCTTCATATCGTGACATTACCCCCTCTCAAAGGGCACTGTACCTGACGTCCCTAAAAAAGAGGCCGAAACGCTGGAGAGCAACCCAAGTCCCACCAGAACAAAGATGGGGAGGGTGGGAGGTTAGACCCCTGGTCCTGCACAAAGGCCGAAGAAACACTGCCTCAGCAGCACCACACCAGGGAAGGAAGAGGATCAGCTGGCGGGTCCGTTTCCTCAGCCGACACCGGTGGCTCCTTCGCAAACCTCCGGAAGTCCCAACGTGGCATCTCCAGCGGTGGCAACATGGCAGACCATGGTAGGCCTACGCGGCATAACTCCGGGTGTGTATTTTTTAAAAAGGAACAAGTAAACAGTGTACATGTATGAAAACAACGAAATCATTTGAATGTACTTTAGAGTATATTATTGGAACATTTTTGATATTACTATAATCGAGTTAATGCGCATGTGCAACTGTTCTAACTAGTGGCCGGCATTGGAAATATTTCGGAGAAGAAAGGATGCTTTGTAAGATTCGTGCTAAAACGTTTTTGACCGTAAATACAGAAATGTAACTTAACATACTCCTGACGGAGTACCCCTAATAAGATATTTTAGTTGACAACTACTGTTTGTATGCTGTAATTTGGAAGTTATTGGAAACTGAAAGCTCCAAGCAACACCCTTGGATCGTATTCCTGCTTCCTGTTGGATTCGTGAGTACAATGCTAACTGGATTGAATGGCGTCTGTTGGTCCATTCATATAATTTCTTTGGGCCCAATGAGTGACGATCAGTACTACAGACAGCTCCCTGCCCTGGAATCCTGCTCTGAAAACTGTGAATCGACCTGGATACATTTCAGCCAATCCTGTTGCAGCCAATCTTTAGCCAATCGCCTTTGGAGAGGCGAGCCTTGGCTCCATTCGTGAACGTGCACATTGCCCTACTAGGCTGAGTACAGATACAGACCGAAACATGTTTTACACAGAAACTGAAATCATGGCAGCTAGAGATGACAGTGGCCTGATACCTAGCATACATTTCAAAAACTGCAAAAAGAAGAAAGATTTCAAAGACTAGACTTCTTCATAAAAAAGAGCTGGATAAAGACTGGCAAGATCCAGAATAAACATTGGTTTGAAGAGATGCAATTCAACTCGGATTTATCTATTTTTCTTCTGGACTGGTAAATCAATTTATTCACATTACATAAAAAAGTGTTTTTCTTCTTATTTGATTGAGTAGCTAACTGTTTGTAGCTAACTGTTTGTTAGCTACAAGTGATGCTAAGATAACAATAGCTAGCCTAGTTACCAAGGAGAAATTATAATGTGGATATGGAGTTAGCAATTTATTTGTGTATATGCAAAATGATTTATCCACATTAAAAAACAATTTATTATATGTATACATTAGTAGCTAACTGTTAGGTATTATAATTGAACTTGTGCATTTTTACAAATATCTTGGCATTTGTACAGACAATGGATTATCCTTAAGGAAACACATAGCTAAGCTTGTTAAAGAACTTGATGTAAGGTTGGGTTCCTTACTTACTGTTCAGTCTATTATAGTGCCCTTCTGTCAGGATTCCACTCTCCTGAGCTCTCTCCCTCTCCTTTTGAGTTCCTTCCTGTGTGTGTGTCTGTTTTGTGTTTGTATGTCTGTTCCAGCCCCGGTTTCACCTGTTTCCAGTCACTCATGAAGGCACCCATTCCCGAGCATTCCCGGGTATACAACAACTGTACCGTGACTGTACCTGTTATGGGTAAAAGTACGGATGGGGAGAGTGATATGGCTTGGCAGGATGTAGGCCCACGCACGAAGAGGAAGGATAGGGGTATTAGCTCAGGGAGCTCAGAGGGTGGGGAGGGGGAGGATGGCCGGGCCTACAATAAGTACGCCAAAGGGGTAGAGGGGCGGCCGGAGGAAGGCCTGTGTGAATGGAAGTTGATGATAACGTTTGCAGAGGAAAGGGGGCATTTTCACCCACTAAAACTGTCGAAAGCGATTGAGAAAGAAATGGGTAAGATTAAGTATGCTAGATTTTTGAGCAGTAGGAGACTTCAGATGTTTGCTAAAGATAGGGTGCAGAGGGATAAGTTTCTGAGTGCGGAAACATTGAATGGAGGCAGGATTGTTACCCATGTGCCGGGAGCAGCAGCCCAGCTTAGAGGTGTAATAGCTGATGTTCCTTTAGAATTGCCAATGGAGGAGTTGTTGCAGGAAGTGCATGGTGGAAGGGTGGTGAAAGCTACTAGGCTGCAAGCGCGGCAGGAGGGAGTGAAAACGGATAGTCGGTCGGTCGTCCTGGAATTTGAAAGTGTGCTGCCCAAGAGGGTAAGGCTGGGGTATATGTGTTATGATGTTAGGGTGTTTGTCCCTGGCCCAATGCGGTGTTTTAAATGTCAACGAATGGGACATATGGCTGGACAATGTAAGGGAAAGTTGAGATGTGCTCGTTGTGGTGGTGACCATGAGTAGGGGAAATGTGGTCAGGGTGTAGGTGTAAGATGTTGCAACTGTGGTGGAGGGCACAGTGCGGCTTTTGGAGGTTGCCCTGTGCAACGGAAAGATAGAGTAGTCCAGCAGTATAGAATGGCAAATCAGGTTTCCTATGCCGAGGCAGTGGAACGGGTGAAGGTCGGCGACCCTGATAGAGTCAGCGACATACAGGTGGTGGGGAGAGCAGGTGGTGAAGAGGGTGTAGGCCGAACGGAGGTTGCAGGGCCCTTGCGCAGTCGATCGGACGTGGTTGCAAATCCCTGGCTCAAGGAGATATATAGGGATACGCTGATTGTGGGGAAAACCAATTTTGTAGCTTTTATATGCAAAACTGTGAACGTAGCGCTCCAACAAAAGAAAAAGAGTGACAGGATTAGAACGATTGTAGAAGCGGCGGTAGAGATTTTGGGGATTATGGAAGTTACAGCAGAATTGATGCATGCCATGCTGAAACCGGCTAAACCCGGTGGTGTGTCGCAAGGAGATTAGAATATGGTGTTTCGTATACTACAATGGAACGCCAGAAGCTTGATTGCTAATGGGCAGGAACTTAAGAAGGTGGTAGATGAAATGGGATTCCGAGTGGATGTTATCTGTGTACAAGAATCGTGGTTGAGGCCGCATCTGGACTTTGTCATTCCTGGTTATAGCTTGGTTAGATGTGATAGAATTGGATTGCAAGGCGGAGGGTGTGTGTCCTTCCTCAAGGAGGATTTAGCTTATAAAAGGCTGACGGTCCCGATTGGGTATGAATGTGTAGTGCTGGAACTGTGCAGCCCCAGGGGAAATGTTTAAGTGGTTAATTTTTACAATCCGTGCCTGAAGCTATCGCCGGAAATGTTCTGGGCGATATCGGACAATGTTGGTCTTAGGGAACTGTGGTGTGGGGACTTTAATGTGCCCAGCTCTCTGTGGGGTAGTGCCCGAACAGATCATAATGGGGATGTGGTCGAAGACCTGCTGGAGGAGAGGTCGCTTTATTGTCTTAATGATGGGAGAGGTACCAGGGTGAACGTAGTTAAAAATACAGTGTCTTGTTTAGATCTTACCTTGGTGTCGGTGGTGTTGAGTGAGTTATGTGATTGGTCCGTCATGATGGGTAGCAGCATGGGGAGTGATCACTTTTCTATATTATGTACTGTGGATTATAATGTGTATGTTCAAGATGGGCATGTTTTTGAGAGGTGGTGCTTTCCTAAAGCTGATTAGGATATGTTTAGGGCACGGTGCCAGGAGTTAGCGGCCGGGATGGCTGTGGAGGGTGATATAGATAGCTGTGCAGTAACAGTGGTGTCTATGGTTCTCACAGCAGCGTCTGCAAGCATACCTCGGAGTGCGGTGGCTGGGGGTAAGAAAATGGTGCCTTGGTGGAATGATGATTGCACGATGGCTATAAAGAATAGGAATCGCGCGTTCCGAATTTTGCAGAAGAGAATGAGTGCGGAGACGCTGATAGATTACCAGAGGAAGAGTGCTGTGACTCGGAAGGTGATCAAGTCTGCAAAGAAGACCGAACATTGGTAGGGACATAAAACTCGGGGATGTCTGGTCGATGATTAAAAAGATGAGTGGTAAAAGGCAGTGTGCTAAAATCCCAGTGCTAACAGATGGAGAGTGTATGGCAGTCACTGATGTGGAGAAGGCTAACCTGCTGGGCAAAAAGTTTGCAAATGTGCATAGTGGGTGCCATTTGGACGTCCTACATGGCAAACGGAAATCGGATATGGTAGCCAAAAATGAAGGGGTAGTTAGGAAAAAAGCCAGTGAGGGTTTGGCTATGGATGTGGACATTACAATGCATGAGCTGAAAAGGGCTCTGGAGGGGAGTGGGTACGCGGCGCCGGGACAAGACCAGCTGTGCTATGCTATGTTTTGACACCTGCCAGATGAAGGCTTAGGTGTAGTGCTGCAGTTGTTCAATAGGATTTGGAAAGAGGGGATGCTGCCTGGTAGTTGGAAGAGTGCTTTGATACTACCTTTTAAAAAAACCTGGTAAGGACCAATCTGATGCGGGTAACTATAGGCCAATAGCGTTGACGTCCCATTTGTGTAAATGGATGGAGAAGGTCATTGGTCGGCGGTTGGCATATTTTTTGGAGCAAGGAGGACTGCTAAGCGACTGTCAAAGTGGTTTTCGTAAAGGAAGGTCTGCGGTGGACGCTCTGATTAAGGTTAGCAATGAGGCTGAAAAGGCGCTGGCGATGAAGGAGGACATGGCTATTGTGTATTTTGATATTGAGAAGGCTTACGACCGTATGTGGAGGGAGGGGCTGTTGATTAAAATGCATGGAGTGGGTATTGGTGGCCGGATGTTTAACTGGGTAATGGACCTTCTGACTGCTCGCACGTTTCGGGTCAAGGTAGGAGATGCGGTGTCGGTTGTTTATGGAATAGTGAATGGTATTCCGCAAGGTAGTTCTATTAGCCCAATATTGTTTAACATTATGATCAATGATATCTTTGTGTCTGTGGGGCGAGATATTGAGTCGGCGCTGTATGCAGATGATGGGGCTATTTGGAAGAGGGGGAAGAACTATAGACATGTGACTATAGGTATTCAACGGGCAATAGGACAGGTCGAGCAGTGGTGATATTATTGGGGTTTTAAGATGTCCGTATTGAAGTCGGGCTGTATGTTTTTTACTCGGAAGAGACGGGTCATGGATGTGCACCTCACGCTGTATGGGCATGGGTTGGCCAGGGTACCGGAGTTTAAATACCTGGGCCTGTGGTTAGATGAGAAGTGTTTATGGAGAAAGCATGTTGTGCAGGTAGAATCCAAGTGTAAAAAGGTGCTGAATCTCATGAGGTCGTTTTCTGGGTTTCATTGGGGTGCTGATAAGCAATCCATGATGGATATTTGAAGGGCACTAATGAGATCGTGCATAGATTATGGATGTATGGTGTATGGAGCGGCTGCCAAGAGTTTGTTGGGAAGGCTGGATGTGATGCAGTTCAGAGCTTTGGACTACGTCTTGGTGCTATTAGGACGACACCTACGAATGCACTACTGGTAGAAGCTGGGGAATTGCCTCTGTACTTACCCCGGGCACAGCTGTCCCTGGCGTATTGGGTTAAGTTGAAGGGCTCTGGCCAGGAACAGCCGGCAACAACAGTTTTGGGTGAGTGCTGGGAATATTCTCTTCGGCGGACAGGTCATGGCTTTGGGTGGAAAATTGCGGCATTGGCAGAGGACTATGGGTTGAGGGGTGTTACTTATGGCCCAAATACTGTGTGGGGTGCTGTTTCTCCTTGGCTGCTTCCGGTGCCCAAAGTAGATTTACGGCTGGTGGAGGAGAAGAGAAGATGGCATGATAGGCGGGTGGCTAATGTTGGAGGGTTGGTTACGGACTATGTAAAGGAGAATTATATTGGGTACGTGCAACTGTACACTGATGGCTCAAAAGATCCAGGGAGTGGGCGGGTAGGGACAGGAGCATATGTACCTGAGGTTGATGTGAGCATGTGCAAGAGACTTGATGATAATTTGTCCGTATTCATGGCAGAAATAGTAGCTATGATTTTAGGGTTGCGATGGATAGAAGAGGTGAGACCTGATAGGGTGGTCATCTGTTCCGACTCTACGGCGGCTCTCCAAAGTTTGAAGTCGAAAGAAACGGCCCGGGATGATTTATTGTTGGAAATATTTATGTTGTTGCTGGGACTGGGTAGATCTGGTATTGTGGTGCAGTTTTGTTGGGTTCCTGCCCATGATGGGGTCGAGGGGAATGAGAGGGCGGATGAACTGGCAAAAAAAGCACTGACGTTGCCTGATGGGGAGAAGCTGAGGATTCCCATGGGTAAAGGGGAAGCCAGGTCGTTAATAAAGGGGGCAGTGTGGAAGAAGTGGCAAAGGATGTGGGATGAGGATGCAAAAGGGAGGCATTTGTATGGGCTGCAGAGGTCTGTTGCAGTGAAGTCTTTTAGGGCTAGGTGTAGATGGGAGGAAGTGGTCTTCGCTAGGTTGAGACTTGGACATACTGGGCTAAGATCTACTCTATACTTAATGGCGAGGTACAGGTCAGGTAAATGTGAGGCTTGCAATGTTCCTGAAAATGTGGAGTATGTTCTTCTGCATTGCAATAATTATGAGACAGAGAGGCTCGTGCTGCGCGACAGGATGTATGAGTTGGGTAGGGGCTGGAGCTTGGAAGGGATCATAGGTATGCATGAAGACATGCAGGTTAGTAGTAGGGCTCTTTTTCGCTTTCTTAGTCTCACGGGGTTGGGGGGTAGAATATGAGGTAGTAGCGTCTCGTACTTGACCCTGTAATGGTACACACTCTGGTACAGTAGGTGGCGGTATGCACCTGAACGCAAGGTTGTGATCTGCCATTAAACCCAGAGAAGAAGAATAAGACAGTGCCGGATTATCCTACCACTTAGGACGTTAGTCAAGCTACCCTAAATCATTTGTCTAGTCTGAGAACTAGAACCTTATCTACCCTACGTGATAATGCATTTAGTCTGAGAACCAGAACCTTATTATCGATTTGTTATATTTTTGTGCTAACTCCAGTTCTTCCATGTCTCTATCACCAGTTTCTTCCTGTGACAATTCTCTGCTACCTGTGCTCTCCTGGATATCTGCCTGTTACCCCTGGACACCTAACCATGCTCTTTTGGATATCTGCCTGTGACCCATGGATACCTGACCGTTCCTCTGCCTATTCACACTGGGCCTACACAGCCAGACCAACCTGGGTCATTATAGATTCCACCAGTCATCTGAACCATCCTACTGATCATAAGGATCCGGCATACTAATCCTCTCATACCCTAAACTACTATTAATTTCCATTATTTTAATAAAAGTGATCATTGTTGTTACTCACCATTTTCCGCGTTTGGATTCTCTGCTATTTTGAGCCCAGTCGTGACACCTTTTATCTGCCAGTTTAAATACCCATCACTGCATTTTATACCAAACGGTTGGCTGGACCTCGTTAAAGACCCGTAGATTACTGCACTATTCTTTGTTTGTCTATTAAGCTCTCCTCCATAAACGTCCAATGTACTTGTCATCTCTTTTGAAGGTCAGAGCCCCGGTTCATAATGTTAGGTCAGATGCAAATATAACCTTAATGACTCCCTTGGTAAGGACAGAGCTCGATAAGTCAGCTTTTACATGTCTGGCGCCTAATGTCTGAAATAATATCCAGTCACACTCTGTTTTGATGCCCTAGTTCCTATAAGTCATTTTCTATCATTGGCCAAATGCTTTTATTCTGATGAATGTGTTTGTTTAAACTAACAAACACATGGCTATTTAATGTTATGTATTGAATGTATGTGTGCCATTTGCTTGGTTGTGTTCCCAGGGCACACTTGTAACTGAAACCTAAGATTTTGATAGGTAGAATTAATATTTTCTTTATTTTCTTTATTTGCTTGGTGAGAAGCTAAATTCAAACTTGAATGAATGCATCATCACATAGGGTAGGCACATTAATCTTGTGCCTACCTTGTAACATAGACATTCAGCCTAAAGGTGAGAATACGCATTATATAAAAACTGTGAAATAATGGAGTGAAACATACTAAAGGTTGAACACATCTTTTTCACCAATTCCACACTGCTCTCCCACTGATAGTCCCACCCTATACTCCCCCCCGAGGTTAGCACTGCAACCAACGGGGATAAAAGGGGCGACAGAGAGCAAGAAATGTGAGATAAATGTAGGAAAAAGACAATCACAAAGAACAGACCAAAGCGAAGGAGAGGCACAGCCTCTCTCTCTGTAGCTATCAAAGAGCTTGCAGCTGCATGCGTAATTTCAGAATAGTCTGAATGGCATTCACAGGCAGACCACTGCATCTTAGCCTCTCCCATTCAGGGCCCAAACCCAAGGTGGTTGGGTCAGGAATGGGGGGAGAACAACGTCCCTCAGGCCTGGACCAAGGTGTCCGGGTGAAAGGGATGCGACATGGGGATGCACCATTATGGGGCGAAGCTTCACAGTATAGAACGATAGTTACCGTAGTTCTGTAACTTACAGGTGTTCACCCCCAGCAGGGGGCTGCCGGATGATTTCAGAGAGAACCACAGTGGGCACTGCTAGCCCCTCCTTCAGAGAAAAAGTTGATCTTAACTGCTCTCATGTGTCGATAGGTAGTGACTCACTCTCAGCCAAGCTAACAGGGAGCTAGCAGCTCTGGGTAAAGACTCAAATCTGTAGTTTTGCACTTAAGCTCAGACAGAGATTATGCCCCTTATCAATGAGATAGAGACTTATTGGGTATGATCAGTGGGGGAAGAGGAAAAGAAAACCTGTCATATACTGTAGATGGCTAAAACAAGTAGGAAGGAGCCCCGCCTTTAAGAGAAACAACATTCTGGCTTGAGTGTAGAACCGTCTGGCTAGACACAGTATCACCCACTAGCACAGAATACCTTTGGCCTTCTCCACCTCAGAGGCTCCAAGACAAACAGACAAACGATAGGGATAACGTTTAGAAACTACATTTCTAATCAAACCCCTGGGGGTGGGGAAAATCCCCATTAGGGGATTTTACCAGAGTGCAGCTTCATCATCTTGTGCAGAGGCAAAGATGACGGTGCCTTAAACCCTTTATTAATCAGTTAACGTGAGCAAGGACTCACACAATTTTTTTTAAGGGTGGGCGCAGAGAAAAAGTAAACCATCACAATGCGACAGAAGGGAAACCTCGATATCGCTAAGGTTTGGTTTTGTTTTGCTGAGTCTATGTTTTCTGCTCGTAGAGACGACAAAGTCTGATTGAGCCGTAACCACTTCATAGTTAACATATGTACTACTCTGGTTTGATGAACAAGGTGTTTGGAAAGACAAATGACCTCTGAGCAGACAAAACAACATTATTCCTCACATTAGTGGGAGAGGGAAAAGCAGAATGAAAATGAGTGAGACAAAGAACAAAGTCCAGAGACTTAATTTAGTGCCAAATCAATGCTGGAGGAGTACCCGCAAAGGGACCCCCATGAGCATTCAGCGTTTCTTATGCTCCTGTCTAGGTCGCATTGAGGTATTTCCCTCAGCGGGCCTTTCCCTCTGCTAAGCAATGTCGATCAGGTGTTTCACAGTCAGCAAAACCCCTTTCCATTATCGAGCTTTTAGGACACATAGATCCAAAAAGTCTCACCCCCCAATTTCTTTGGAACTAGGGAATAGAGGGAATAACCCCCCCCCCCTTGTCCCCGGGAGGGCCAAGCGAAATCTCCGCCTTCAGGGAAGCTCATTGTAATGGTGATATCACACGGGTTTTCCTGATTACCTGGAAGGATAAGAGAGGAAACTGGAATTGAATGGAATAGCCCTACTGAAGTGTCACGTTCAATCAATTGGGGACGCAACACCTCGCTCGCCACTCGGAGTAGAAGGGAGAGAGCGAGTGAGCAACTGTCTGATTGTCAGATCTTAGGAACAGATGAAACGACAGGCAGGCCCCTGGCAAAAAAAGGCAACTTTTTTTCAAACGGATGGTTACATACTACTGTAATATGTTTTTAACGGGATAGGGAAGATGCAGATCTGTTCCAGAATCACTGTTTATCGTATTTAATGACATGACATTGCTAAAGCTTTGTAATAGGTTTTGATGAAATTGGCATAACGTTAGCATGCTATACTAACAATTCCACCATGATAATCTATTTACAAAATGGGGGTTAGGAAAACCACACAATAAATTCTGTGCATCAAAGATTAGCTTGGGATGTTTTTAAGCATTAGTAACCCTTAACATGGTGTTAGGAATATCTGGTCCATCTATCTATGTGATTTTTATAGATGTTTTAAAAATGGTTTCTTAAAGGTTTACATATTTTTATATCATTACCCGATACGTAATATATTACATTATAGATATAATGTGTGTTACAATCAACTGTTAATTTACAGCACTACCTATAATTAGTAAACATTTAATTATACAAAAGTATTAGCACTTTAAACATTTTTTATGCATAGTTTATGCACTGTAAACCTGTTTTTATTCATATAAAGTGTGGGTGAACTTAAACTTTATGGCTATGCTGTGGTTCCTGTAGGTTTTGCACTGTAAACCTTTTTTCTATTTATATAAAGTGTGGGTGAACTTAAACTTTATGGCTATGCTGTGGTTCCTGTAGGTTTTGCACTGTAAACCTTTTTTCTATTTATATAAAGTGTGGGTGAACTTAAACTTTATGGCTATGCTGTGGTTCCTGTAGGTTTTGCACTGTAAACCTTTTTTTATTTATATAAAATGTGGGTGAACTTAAACTTCATGGCTATGCTGTGGTTCCTGTAGGCTTTGCATGCAGGGTGGGGGGTTGGGGGGCCTCCATGTCCATTTTGCTTGGGGCCCCCAAATTCCTTCAAACGGCCCTGCACAAGTTCAATGCATTTCAACAACAGAGAATGTAGCCATGCACAGATTTGAAAATGTCATTATAAAAAAAGTTTTCTTTTATAAAGACCAGGGTTGTGGAAGTTACTCAGGATATGTAATAAGTTACTTTTTACTTATTACCCCTTTTAAAAGTAATAATATTCCTTTACATATCACTAAGTATCAAAAGTAATTAGTTATATTACTTGTTATATTACTATATTACTTTCATTAATCCCCTTCTAAAAAAGTGTGCCAGCGCCATTTAAAATTGAATACACTTATAATTAACCTTACAAGAGGAGTAAACAATTATCAAAACTGCATAACTCCAAACACTGCAGACTCCCAACTTTTTTATAAAACATAAAACGTTGCATAACACCACATTTAGGCTAAAATCGTGTCTACAGCTTCTTAATTTGGCTTTATTCTAACTGCAAGTTTCACATTATTAGATGCATCAATAAATTAGATGCATCCAAGGGCGTAGGTTTGGTTTGAACATTGGTGGGGACACAGTTTTACCATTCTATTTGCTACCGATGCTCCTGCCTGTTGCTAAAAGCATGAGCAGAAAGCGTTTGTGCAAACACAAACACACACACACACACTCACACACACACAAGATACTACATTTCATACAGTAGGTCAGAAGTTCAGAGTATTCAGAGTTCTGTAACATTAGGTAAATCCAGTGGTTAACTAAACTTATTTCTTAATCTAATATTAGCTAGCTAAATTGAATATTGGTTTCTTCAAGTCTGCAGGCACAAAGTATCTTGTGTGCTTTAAACCTACTTTTCAGAAAGTTTCACAACTTTTCTGATTATTCTTTTCACTCCTCTGTCAGAAATGTTGCAAGGAGCACCTGGTCGAGGCAAATTTATGGTGAAATGATTATCTTTCCACTTCTGTATTATTGCCCCAACAGTGCTCACTGGAACATTCAGAAGCTTAGAAATGTCATAACTATATCTTGCAACAATTAGGTTGCAAAGGTCTTGAGACAGCTCTTTGCTTTTACCCATCATGAGATGCGTCTTCTGTGACACCTTGGCAATGAGACCTTTTTGTTGGTCATCAGTTGGGACT
This sequence comes from Umbra pygmaea, assembly GCA_016801145.1. Lineage (NCBI taxonomy): Eukaryota > Metazoa > Chordata > Actinopteri > Esociformes > Umbridae > Umbra > Umbra pygmaea. Next base: position 14,378 of record JACXGM010026872.1, read on the forward strand.
AAACCAGCTGATATTAATTTCTACTGACAGGGGGCTGGATTCCTCTTTAATTACTGATGGTTTTCAGCTGTTGTCTTGGCTTTTCATGCCTTTTTGCACCTCCCTTTCTTCATGTGTTCAATACTTTTTCCTTGTGTCATTTCACATTATAACACAACTTAATTTCTGAACTTATTTTTTGGGGGTTCTTTGTATGTATGGATTACTTGGGTTGTTACCAACATCTGGTGAAAATTGCATGTCAACAGCGCTTTTGGAAATATATTTACTGAGAAAAATTGTGACATGTTCCATACTTATTTCACCCACTGTATATACACAATTGCTCTTC
>JACXGM010026874.1:0-14611 GCA_016801145.1 Umbra pygmaea
TTCCTCCTGCTGTTCCTCCTCTTCCTCTTGCTGTTCCTCCTGTTTGGTCAATGGTGTCCATGCTGGATTCCTCTTTAATGGATACCTTCAGTTGTCTGTTTTAGACCGTGTGTTTCAGCCTTTAGGTATAACTCCATCTGATTGAATGATTTGACAGATTTGATTGATTGTCACCTTTGTTTCAGCCTTTCAGTGAGCCAAGTCGGCCAGAACTTCACATTTGTGCTGACGGACATCGAGAGCAAACAGCGGTTTGGTTTCTGCCGCCTGTCGTCTGGGGCGCACAGCTGTTACTGCATCCTCAGGTGAGACCACACCGCTGTACATGTGATCCAGAGAGTCCAGGCCTTCTAGTACAGGAGATCCAGAGGGTCCAGGCCTTCTAGTACAGGAGATCCAGAGGGTCCAGGCCTTCTAGTACAGGAGATCCAGAGGGTCCAGGCCTTCTAGTACAGGAGATCCAGAGGGTCCAGGCCTTCTAGTACAGGAGATCAAGAGGGTCCAGGCCTTCTAGTACAGGAGATCAAGAGGGTCCAGGCCATCTAGTACAGGAGATCCAGAGGGTCTAGGCCTTCTAGTACAGGAGATCCAGAGGGTCCTGGCCTTCTAGTACAGGAGATCAAGAGGGTCCAAGCCTCCTAGTACAGGAGATCAAGAGGGTCCATAACTTCTAGCCTCACGTCTCAGAGGAGTTTGGACTGTACCATTAGTGGCCCATTTTCAGTCAGTAGAAGTCAGGCCACGGACTCTGTTCAGGCCCTATTCGTGACATGTGAACAATACACGCTTCACCGTGCTTCCTCCAATTGCCTCTCGGTCACTCACTGAATGCATGGTGGCCCTGCGTCCTACCAACTCATCTTCTGGTGTCCTCCAGTGGCACTGCTTGCCCACCACTCGCTCACCCGGGCACTGTGGAGGATTTGTGGACATTTGTTTTACTTGGGCCATGGAAGGCTGGTGAGCCTAGCTGGAAGTGACAGACATTGATGTTCCAGGGAGAACTGCCAATGTAGGAAGAAAGAATGTTGCCTGTGTGTGTGTGTGTGTGTGTGTGTGTGTGTGTGTGTGTGTGTGTGTGTGTGTGTGTGTGTCTGTGTCTCTGGAGCAGCAGCTGTAGTTCGTCCAGTCAGGACCACCGCTTTGGGCAAAGCCCGGAAAACATTCCCGGATATCCCATCACTCGGGTGCTTTGAAATCTGACTACTTCAACTTCCAGTGTTTTGTCTCTAAGTAGTAATCCCAGTGTGCTCCAGTGCCCCCCCGGTTCTCTTCTCCAGATTCATCTCTGCTCATGTAAGAGAAGTGGCTTGGTTGGCAAGGCCCATATGTGCTGATCAGAACGTACCTCTATTTCTACTAGACGGCTTTTTTATATAAATAATCCTATTCCTGACAAATGATTACATTATCCGTCGCTCTCTTTCATTCTTGATTGAGTGTTTCTCTTTCCCACTGGTTTGATATCTGCCTTTCTATTTTTATCTTCCTCTCTTGTAATCCCCCTTTGCTCATCTCTTTATATTACTCTATCAACCCCCCCACCCTGCCTCCTTTCCCCCCCCGTCCCCAGCTAGCTCTTTCTCCTCTTCTCCTCCTGTCTCTCTCTTCCTCCTCTCTCTGTTACATCTCTCTTCCTCCTCTCTCTGTTGCATATCTAACCAGTCTGATATGCAGGACCCACACAGATGCCTGAGAATCGTTTCCTATCCTTTACATGTTGATACTTCATGTTCTTATATGAGGTAACGGTCACGAGATGGACTGTAAGGCAAACACTGCAGTAACCTCAAAAGTGTTAATACTTTTACAATTCAATAGAAATTCACTTTTAAAATTTCATTCCCATTTAAAAAGTATGTCTGCAAGAGAAATAGCAGACATCCTGTCATAGGATTAAACATACACAAATCCATTCATAATGTTTCAGGGTTTAAGTCATGTGGTAAATTCTTTGTAAGCAGGTCTAACCCTACATCTGAGCATTGTTTCTGGGAGGCATGGGGGGGTAAAACTTGGCAAAGGCATCTTCGTTACATACGCATGGCCTGCTAGCTGCTTGCTAATAGGATTAGTCCAATACGGAATTTGCAGATCACTATTGGCAAAGTTGTCTGTTTATAACGTCCTCCCCCAACACTAAAGTTGTGAAGTATTTTAGGTTTTGTCTGTTGTTGTCAGGTAGTTTGAGAGATCAGGGAGTTTAGGGAGGTAATACGGTTCCCCTATTATTCTTTTTCCTGTTTCTCTCTGTTGGTTCTCTGCTTCCTCTTCTTCTGCCGAACTCTGTAGAGGGATGATGAGGTTGGCCATTTTGCTTTAATTGAGCAGAAACATGTGAAGGGATCAGAAATATCTGGAGGGATTAGTGGGTGTGAGGGAGGGAAGGAGGGAGGGCTAAAAACTCTAAAGTCGGTGCCTACGTACCCCTGCTGTTGGCGTCGCAGAGCAAAACAAGGGGCTGCTGGGAATGAATGTAGTTAGCATGACCCCTGAACGCGCCCAACTGTTGACATGGAAAGCAGCCAGGGCCACGTCCACACAACGCCTTTTGTTCATCTCATTCACCGACTCACCCGCCCTCCCCTCGTTCCCCTCTGTTTTGGGGGGGGCAGAGAGAGAAAGTTGGCAGCTCAGTTGAGAGGAATGCGGGCAGGGAAGCCCTAGTTTCTTTTCCCATGCTTTGGTCCCTCAGAGCCGCTAGCAGCACGGGCCCTCCTGAAGGCCCAGTCGGGCTGAACTCGATCCACACTGACAGGTTCCTGGCCTGGCCTTGCCAGTTGGCAGAGCAGGGAGGGGGTCAACGTCGGCCAAGTAGGCCCCGTTTATCGTTTATATTGTTTGATTGTTGATTATGTTATGATGTGTTCATCAACTGTAAAGTATTCTAGCCAAGGTTTAAATTAAATATTTACCATCTAAACATGTTCAACTTTAACATTAGCAGTAACCATGTTTCCCTGTCTACAGTTTATAAACAAATCTTAATTGGACAGGACACCTTTATGTTTGAATTCCTGCTCAGAATCATTGCTAGCTTCTGAAATAAATTATCCTTGCACTTTTGCACCAAACACAACCTTTTTATATATACACCACTTTTAAGACATTTTATCTCATTTGATTTTGTACATACTATTAACTAAGACCTCAATATGAAACTCAACTGAATAGAGAGAAAGAACCTTAACAAAGAAAGAAAGTCAATAGCCAATCAATTCCTCTAGAGTGTTGGCCAGAAACAATCACTCAGGTAGGGGGGCTCTGGACTATGGAGTGCCCCAGCATGTGGCTCTTTCTCTGGGGCTCCTCCTCACTTGAGCTAGGGGGATTAGAGCCGTGCTAGGCCTCTAACCTGGCTTTGTTTATTTCCGACACCACGATCCCAAACACTACAAGCCGCTCTGTCTTATTCGCCTGCAACCAGCACACCCAGTGTTACACCCTTGTTGGCAATATGCGTGTACCAATCAGAGTGAATCAATTGGGGGTTTCGATTACTTTACCTCTCAATAGGTGCCAAAGGGCCCAAACGGTGGGCAGTTAAGTGGGGAGCATCACGGTTGAGCAGGCCAGGAGAGGCCTAGCAGGATTGGAGAATAATGCTTAGAAACGAAGGCGTTAATGGAGCCTGATTAACTGTGAAATTGACTGATTTGGTGTGTTATGTCCTTGGCTGCACACACTGTGTGTTTGTGTAAAAACATCCACTTGACTATACAGGCCAGCTAGTGTTTAACCTCACATCGCTGCCGCTGTGGTAGTGTGTGCAGCGGTGGTGCACTTCCACGGCCTGTCTTTAGGCTCTTTGCTCTGTGTTGTATTACGGTGTGGATCACCTTTGGAACAGCGCCGATTTCAGGACATCACTCATGCTCACACTTGTTCACCGATGCAAACCCGGACGCAAAGCAGAGACTACTATCGCTCATCAAAGCGTGATGAATTAGTTCCGGCTCATACGTTGAGAAATGCGCACGCACCCACGGTTAAGTGTGGAAGGTTCAGCTTCGCTGTGTCGATGGAGGACCATGTCACTGATGCCTTTGAGATTATGTGTGCGGGGGACAACTGTGTGGCTGACTGACGTACACCAGCCTTAATCACTTCCTTTGCTTTGCCCTTTTTAAAGGCTGGGAGTGGGGGACAATAAAGCAGAACGGAAGGGCTATCCGGGAAGCACACAGGAGTCATTCACTCCCAGCCAATTAAAACGCTTGTTGACGCATTTATGTCCTGCCTGTCGTTTGAATACGGCTACTATATTAAGTCTTGTACCATCACCGTTCAAGATGTAAACACCACGACTGACGCTTCACTAAACTCTGACGACTGGGGCTTCATGAAAGCACTCATCAGATCTTGACACTAAATAAAACCCCATTGCATTTAGTCATGTCAGCTTTTATGTGTTACACGTAGCTAAGTAAGCGGAGCCTGGGTGAAGGCTGTACGAGCACTGAGATACAGCCAAATGATGTTTCACCCCCCGTTCTGCAGTCCTTTAACAGGCTTTCTAATAAGATCCAGTCGCTGCTGCTCGCCAACACCTTTATAAAGCCCCCCTGGTGGAAGACCCTGCTACGGCCCCCGGGGGCCCACTTTTCTGTCCAGTCATTTTTTTTTACATGAACCAAGCCTTTCCTCCGCCTTTGCTTAACCTCCGACCCCGTGAAACAAGTCTCCGTCAAAAGTTCTGAGGGTCCAGCGGCCAGGAAATGGAGGAAGTGTTTGGTTCCAAACGAAACAAGCACTGGCTGTGTGTGATAAATCACGCGTGAAGCAGTAGTGCCGCCTCGGCCAACCTATGGCACGAGGACGTCAGGCTTGTAAACTTTTTATGTGGCCCGGTTTCTCTACTGACTTTTTTAAGGGGCTTGAGAGTGGAGCAGGAGCAATCGAGCTGTTATGTTGCATGTGCGATTGTGTTTACGGGGGACTGTGTGGACTGCAGACATTCTGCGTGAGCCTGCAGGTGTTTGTGAGAGAATTTGCAGAGGAGCCATCTTATATGATTGGTGTACCACATGGCACTGTGCTGGTGCTATTCTACTTAGCAGTCATGTGGTACGTTTTATGCGGACAATAGGGAAATTGTAAAATGCGTTGTACAGTTGATGTTCTTTTTACTTCCCTACTGTCAATGACAATAAATCATTGTGTGGTTATTATACTAAAGCTTTTTATAGGTTGCAAATGCACACAGCTCCATGTGCATGATGGAGATATCAAGATGCAAACAGCTCATCACAAATGGCACTCTCTTGGACCTTGAGTCTTTCCTTGAGTCTTTCTTCAAGGTTTTCTTCCACCTTCTCCATGACCTCTACAATATTTGGAGATGAATGCTATGTAATTTATTTTACCCTGACATGAAATGTCACTGTAACAGTTAACATCCTTCTCTGTCTGACCAATAAAAGTGTTTCTCCCCACCACAATCCCCAAAGACTGAAACTAAATTATCTCATGAAGGACGCCAATGTCTGTACTTACTGTGTATGTGCACAAATGTTTTCATTTAATTTTTCACTACTCACATGCCCATATCCCCGGAGAAGACAACCATCTCCCACTAACAAATGAGGAACAGATGTTCCAGTTCAAATGAGTCAATTAACTTCCAATACCACTTTACCTTCAGTTCCTTCGCATGGCATTCTTTAACACCCTTGCCCATTAAGCTTAGAAAAACAGATGTTTCTCCAAATCTGGTCAGGCAAATTAAAAACGGGCCAGTCGAGAGAAAGGAAGCTAATGGCAACTACTGAAATTATACAGTTTTCATTGTAATGGTGTTTTCTTTTTTACGCCATTTTATTTGCCATGTTATTATTCAATTGATCATTAAAATCTACATGTACAGTATGTACCGTATTTAAGTGAATATACCACATTTGATATGCACGTTTTTACAGCCCCCCCATGCGCTATATTCGGTGGCGCGCATTACAGAATGTTTTTTACACTCTTTATGCGCTAAAATATGGCAGTACCATAAAAATAACCTATTTTTTCCTGTGACATTCCCTTTGGTTCATTGTGTTCCTGGTGTTGACCTTCATCGTCTACATTACATTCACAACTGATAAGTGTCTTGCAAACTAAATTCTCTCATTATTTATATGTTTTTTTTATAAAACACTGCCACTCAAACTCAGTTATTGTAAGGGGACATTGTTTTTTAGTTTGGGAGGTATTTTGTAAGAAAAATATAATTTGGAACGTGTTGCATGGCAGCACTTCACTTCAGGGATGGTGTGTCCTGGGGCATGGGCAGTGTTAGGTATGAGCAACACATTGCGCCTTGAGGTTTGGTGAAAAAGTTATGTCTTGGTCTAATTTAAACACAGGATTTTGTCACACTTGTGTGCCATCTGCTAATATCCAGACCCCTTTTTTTTTTAGATGGTACGAGTGACGGGTTGGTTCTTGCCATCCTCCCAACATAGTGTGAGCACGGTTATGCCGAGGTCTTGTTAGCTCTGACCGCTGCTTTATTAGTCCACTACTCCCTGACACTTAACACTGTAGATCCTTCCGAGCTATTTTGTCCCCCTAATCTATGCATTTGTATTACTTTATCTAGAATGTCTGACTTTGGTCTTAACTATCATTCAGACTCACAGCCTATTTTTGAACAGCAGAATTTTTATCCAGAAAAAACGGTTCAAAGGTAATGTTCTTCTGGTGCTGCAGTTGAACTCACCTGTGTCACCTAGGAGCTTGAACTGTACAGTTTTTTTCTTACTAATATTTGTCACCATATGATAATTAATTGCAAGTTAAAGTGTACTAATTGTATTTCAGTGTGAGATAATTGTTCAGAGGTTTGAATAGTTTTGTAAGGCATTGAATTGTTAAAGTTGTTTTTCTAAAGGCAGTTAAAATGGCTCCAGACAAGAAATCGCATGCAATCTCATAAATCACAATATACCTGTACCACTTCAGTGCTCCTCAAACATTAATCTATTTAAAATCTATTGACATGCTAATTAGACACTCAACCAAATCTGCTGACATGGCTGTTTCTTTATTTTGAGCGAAGTTGAATCCTCTTGAGTTCATGGACACTGTGGGATTCAAGGCTTGCATTCTAAACCTGCTGTAGCTACAGTACCTATCATCATAAAAACTGCACGTCCACCCTTACATCCAGGAACAGATATTCTGATTCTGGAACATTAGTCCCAAAAGGACAACCAGCAACGCCAAAAACCCAACAAATGTAACTTTAGTTAGCCCAGTTGGATGTTATGTTTGCCAATCGCCCAGCTCAGCACTGGACTGTAGAGCTCATCGACTGCCCGTGTCTTTTGGCAAGAGCTTAACGATATGACACAATATACAGATGCCAGGCTGTAAATCTGAACTTGGTTTCTCATATTATACTACTACTACTCCGCTGTTCAGTGTAGCCGAGTAATCATGGCTCCTACCTGTCACCAGCCATCTGCATTTCTAGCATGGGCCGTTGTTGGTAATGGATTCATGGCCAGGGTTCATTAGGAGTCTGTAGCTGAGGTCTGAAGGTGGGTGGGTGTGTGTGTTGGGTGGGGGGGGGGGCAGAGCGCAGAGCTCAGAATAATCCTAGCTCCCAACACTGATCCTCCTCATAGAGTCAAGCATGTTTAGCGCTCATCTGTGCTAATGATATGCAGAATACTAAAGAGCCCGCAAGCAGCCCCCTGTACATAAACTCTGCTACCAGAGCAGCCTCACCTGCTATTACACATGCAGGACACGTAATAACCTCATACCCTCCATGCAAAAATTCTACTTTTTTTTGCATTTAAAAATGCATGGCATATTTTAGCTAAAGATTTTTTCATGCATGGACCCAACCAGAGCACCGTGCAGAGAAGAAGAAAAAAAAGAAAACGCCTCCACCACGCATTCTCTAAACACATTCAGAAGCGGGTCGGGGAACAGGGCTGAAGACTCGACACGGATTCTGTGCACACACACTCGCGCGCACACGCAGCTCTCTCTGCCCCTGCTGTTCCCCGCGGGCCATGGCTGGGGTTCCACACTGCGCTGACGGACCCCGTCAAGGTGTGCCGAGTCTGAAGCAGGCCGCCCCTGCACCCCGTCTCCTTCCAAACCCCAGGAGAGGGAGAGCGCAAGAGGTGAGGGCCGTCTGTGGCGTAACAGGATTGCCTCCCTGGTGTTTGGGTGGAGGGGTGAAACACGCAGGCTAGGGTTGCACATCACAGCCCAGCTGCGCCAGCTAGCTACTGCACAGAGCTCCTCACGGGACTGACGGAGGGACTAAGGTGGCGGAACAGACTAGTGCAGCTGGAGAGTTTTGGAGTTGTTTAAAGACAGCAGAGCAGAGGTGTTTCATGGGTAATCTCTTCCTAGATCTGGTTTATGTCTTCCCTACCCCTGTCTGAGAGGTTTCCTGCTGTTCATATTCTTAAACTTTATGCCCCTTCAGTTATACTGTAGCACAGAAAATGTATTAATAGAATGGGCTTGGGATTGCTCCCATTCTTAGTTGTCATTGACTTGAATAGGCCTCCTTGTCCAGTCATTATATTTCTATATTGTACTTCAGTACTGAGGAATGCTTTAGGGAACTTTATGGGCATAGGAGTTGTAACAGGTTAATTCCTGAGTTGCTTTACCTGTAAAGCCTACCTTTTTTGTTTCTGGAAATAGTGTGATCGGATAAGGACTTAATTCCATCTCAGATTTGGTGCTTCTTTTTCAATCGTGAGTGAACCGACATTCTGGCTCGTCTAATTAGTTTTGAGGCTTTTCTGCTTGGTTGTTTTTATGCCATTATTCTCTGATACCAGAGATGGACTTAAAGTTGCCCAGGGCTTATGCAGCTTTTAGCGGTCATGTCAACACATTGCTGGTAATCCATTGCAAGACAGGTAGCACAGTGTATCTGTGCCATCTGAGTATTAAAAGACCAAGAGTCTAGTGCTAGTCTTAAAGCCAAACTTAACATGCTGGGATCTGCATGACTAGATCGGCAAAACTAATTTGTTCGCCGCTGTTTTAGTTTTTGCTGAAAACCAAAGGCACACTGTTTTGCATGCAATTTGAATAAAATCCCATGATCTTCCATCCAACCTGAAGAAGGCCGAGGGGGGGATTAAGCAGGAAGTCATTAAGCGTGAAACTGTTGTAGCGACGGCTCGTCAGGAAGACAGTTGGTGTTAGCGCTAGGATCCTGAGTGAGGGGTGGGTGCTAGTGTGCCGGGGGGAGGGGTTGGGGGGTGAGGCTTGTGGCAATGTCCGCTATGGTAATGAGCGAGCCCATCGCTGGAGAGAGCTCCACTTGGCGGGCACATTCACAGCCGACTGCCGGTCACAATTAAAGACCAGGAGGAGGTGTAGCCCCGCAATCAGCCGCCTCGCCAGTCGCTCCAAATGTAAATAAAAATGGGCCCAGTCAAATTAGCCTTGCTGGCAGCTCGCCCGTTAAACCTGTCTCCGTAATGAGGGAACTGTGGCATTTCACTGTGCCACCATGCCTGTCCCGGTCTCACTCGGCGAAGCAACAAGCGTTAGACGCTGGTGGGTCTGTAGATATTCTAATTAGGGCTGAGGACTTTTCCGACGAAGTCGCTTGCAGGACTGAGAATTGTGGCAGAGGAGAGTGGAGAACTGTGGGGGGAGACGTCTTTGTCTCTGTCAGGGCCCACCCACCTGTCTTCTATTTTCCTTTCATCTTAGGACTTCCTCGGGCTGTCCTTCGCTACTCTGCTTTTTATTCTTCACCTCTGGAGAACTTCCTCCGCGTTTTCGGTCTTTCCTCTACTCTTTTCCCCTTCATCCTTACAGTCTGGTGTTTCTCCTGCAGGACATTTTATTGCTTAGAGCAGTGTTTCCCAAACCTCTCCTCGTTGACCCCCAGACAGGCCATGTTCTTATTTTCACCCTGAAATGACACAACTGATTCAACTAGTGAACTACACATTAGGCCTTTGACTAATTGAATCAGGTGTGCCATTTCAAGGTTAAATCAAAAACATTGCCTGTCTGGGGTGCCCTGAGGAGAGGGTTGGGAACCACTGGTGTAGAGGATAAGCAATCAAACAAACTAAAATAGTTTAACTACTCTGATTACATTGAGACACTATCAAATAATGTATTTTGTCAGTGTTATTTATTGGGAACTGATTAGATGAAATAAAAACATGTGGGGGCAATAAAAGACATAATCTCCAGGCTGGTTATGGCTCTGGGACGGCCGGTTCCCATACTCTACTGTAGCCCCTAAACTTTCCTTATCTGCCCCCCCCACCACCTTTGTGTTTACCGTGAACGATTGATATGTTGTTAAATGGGGTTGTCATGTATTTCATAATACCACTGGTTCAAATCCTGTGTGGGGCAGTCATTTGTTTGAGCAGATTGTCATTGGTTCAAGTCAAGTGTGGGGCAGGGAGTTTGAGCAGACGGTTATTGGCAGTGTGAGTGAGTCATGTGTTTGACCAGAAGTTCATTGGTTAATGTCCAGTGTGGGATAGTCGTCTTTGATCAGAGGGTCGGTGGATCGTCATTTATATTTTTATATTTTTAGTAATTTAGCAGTTACTTTTATCCAGAGTGACGTACAGTATCAGAAATAAATGTTTTGCCAAGTAGTAAGTTTGGCCAAACAAGAAGAATTTGTTTCGTAGGGCTGGTACGATATGCGTGTTGCGATAGAATATGCACTCCAGAGCCCGTTCGCCTGGCAACAGAATATAATGCCTGCAACACGAACTCTGATATTTAATTTCAAAATAATAGCGCTCCTCATTCATTATAATAATCATTGTTTGTTCATTTCATAGATAGGTAGTGGGTCCATGTTCATGTGTTGCTACAATTAGTCTATTCTGGGTAACAACAGACTCTAGTGAATGATTTTCAAATGTACTCGTTTTTTTACATGAGACACTTACAATATATTCAATCAATTTGTGTAATAATCAGTTAATAAAATGTTAAATGTGCCATTTTTGCTATCACATACTGTTATTTCTTTACACACAATACAATTGAATTTGGTTACAATTCACTAGCTTTACATTGAATTCACAATGTTTATTGCAATGAGTTGATGCTCAGCTCCAACTTGAGGTCCCGGGCAATGCTAGTGCCCAGGAAGTGGAAGTACTACACAGAGTTGACTGGGGAGTCACACAGGGCAATGGGGGGAAGGGCAGCTGCCATCTTTACTATCTTTAGGGCGTTGAGCTCCAGGTTCTTCTGGCTGCACAAGGACACCAGATGGTCAAACTCCAACCTGTAGTAAGACTCGTCTCCATTAGAAATGAATCCAATAAGAGTGGTGTCACCTGCAAACTTTAGGAGCTGGACTGAGTTGTGTCTGGATGTGCAGCTGTTGGTGTACAGGGAGAAGAGTAGGGGTGATAGGACGCAGCCTTGAGGGGACCCGGTGCTGATGGTCAGGGGGTCAGAGAAGTGTTTACCCAGCCTCACATGCTGCCTCCTGTTGGACAGGACGTCTATGATCCACCTACAAGATGATTCAGGCACTCCCAGTTAGGATCCCTTGTCGTGGAGCAGGGCCAGAATTATGGTGTGACAGTCACGTGTTACATCAGAGGGTCACTGTTTCAAGCCCAGTGTGGGAGAGTCAGACAGTGGAGAAACCAAGCTGTTAGCAGCTCTGTTGACATTGATTTCACAGACACACACACACAGCTGCCATCAAATGAATGACTTGTTGAGTGAGAATGAGACAGTGTAGAGGATCACTGGAGACAACACATTACAGCACGCTGTTCAGCCCCCCATCCCCCCATCCCCACTCACACTGATGACAGCTACTTCCCTGCAGATCACTCTCCGTCTCACGGGACCACAAGTTGGGAAACGGAATGGAGAAAATAAAGAAGTGAAATAATACCACACTTTCGTATTTACCAATGACTGAAGATATAAAACTCAAAGAATTGTCTGGTGATGGAATGGCGAAGGAAGATGTTATGAATTCTTTGATGTGTTTGGAACTTTAATTCATTATTTTATGCTAACATGGTCATCTTTGTTATTTTATGCTAACATGGTCATCTTTGTGCTTCTTTTCTTCTAGCTATCTGCCTTGGTTTGAAGTTTTCTACAAACTGCTCAATATCCTCGCTGACTACACAATAAAAGGCCAGGTTAGTGTCCTAAGTTAAATCAAAACAAGAGTGGTTATTGTAGATAAGTTGAACCTGGCTGTAGGTCACTCCGACATTTATTTTTTGCTTTATTAAAATAAAACTCCTAATCAAGCAATGCTAGAAGCACCAGGGAAGTTAATAATTAAGACTGCATGTTTAGTTAAAAGCTAAATATGTGAAACCATACCAATGTATTTGCTGACCATTAGAGTAGGCAGATATTCCTGCTGGATGAGAACAGTGTGTGTCCCCTTTCTTTGTGTGTTGGGTGACAGCCATCCCATCTGATGTTGGAGTGGTTTCAGATAGCACTGCCATCTTACTGACAAACACATGTCACTCACACTCACTCTCTGGGAACATCCCTGGTTTATCATTTCTAATCAAAAAAACAATGCCAATAGACAGATCAAACATTTAATAGGTTTTCAGTCTGCTGATAGTGTAAGACTGAAAATATGAATATAACAGACACTTATGTGCTTGCACTTATGATAATGATTACCAAACAGGGTAATAATGCGCTTTCCAAGATTTGAATACATAATTCTGTCATATCAAATAAGAATACGGTCTAGCTTAATTAGCAGGAACTGATTGTAGACCTGTTGTAGTGATATATTCATAGCAGTTTGGCACAGCTGTTCAAGACACAGTGCTGCAAGCTTGTTGTTTATGTTTTTAATTTGTTTCCGTTCTCAACATTCAGACAATACCTTGGAGAGTGTCGCCCAGAGAGATCACTGTAGTGTTGTAATCATTCCAGACATCACACAATTTGTTTATGGAATCCACTTCAAAGAGCATTTGGTTTTCATTTAGCTGTTCAGCAGCGATTAACAAGATAAAGAGATGTTTTGTTATTGTTGTACGACACACCGGGAGTGCCGTATCTTGCAAAATGGAGTTGGTAAGCTGTACATTCCTCAGAGGAGACTTTCACAATAGTCTCATTGTGTTTCAGGAGAGTCTGTGGCGAGAGCTTCTGGGATCGCTCTACACACTCCCCATCCCTGATCCGGGAGTTCCTGTCCATCTTAGCGTGGTACGTCTTTTCCATAAAGCTCGGATGAAGGCCTTGGGGCCTTGATGTAGGCATAAATGATCAACAGTGATACAACCAAGAACAGTCTGCTGGTTTCTCTTTTATTAATTATTTTTCCAACACACTCAAAACCTAACCAGCTGCCCATTATAAAACTAACCTGCTGCCCATTATAAAATTAACCAGCTGCCCATTATAAAATTAACCAGCTGCCCATAATAAGATTAACCAGCTGCCCAGAGTTGGGATGTGCTCCTTTGAAAAAACTATAGCTTATCCCTAGACTGTTGCATGATGGTCTACAATACAGGCCGTTCCATTTGAATGATTTTTTGGAATTTTCTGTATTGGAACCCCTGCTCTAAAGGTTTCACAGGCGATGAAGCGTTATAGCCCAAATGTTAGGATGCCTCCAATAGGAGCGTTCTGTCAGTGTAAGCAGAACCAAAGGAAGGAGCGAGCATGTTCTTTCACACTCCACTCAAATGAGCTGACCCGATTGATCCTGTAGCTCATCTTGCCTCGACATTTACCATTGATAAGTAAATAATTGAACCCTCATCAACAATGTGACCTTAATACAACGGGGTGTGTATCTTCAGAGAACTGAGTCTGGCCTCTCTCTAGGTTTCTTCCGGGGTCCGACCTACTAGGGAGTTTTTCCTAGCCACTGTGCATCACGTGTGTTGCTTGCTCTTGGGGGTTTTGGGTCAGGAGTCTATCAAAGCACCTTCTGACAACTGCTGTTGTAGAAAGCGCTTTATAAAATAAATTTGATTTGATTTTGATGAGTACAGCACAGTGTTAGTTAGTCATCAATACTAATCCTGTTAGTGGGTGTTGTTTCTTATAAACTGTGATTGCTTGAAAGTTCTTAATCTTTTTAGTTTGATCTTTGAACTCCTTTTGTTTTTGTCCCCTATTAGCATTCCTTCTTTACTGTGCCTAACACAAGGGAACTACCCAGCATACCTGAAAACGTGAGTATGTTTACCCATCAAACCATAGTGATAGCACGAATAAACCACTAGTCCAACAAACCATAGTGATAGCATGAATAAACCATTAGTCCATCAAACCATAGTGATAGCATGAATAAATCACTAGTCCATCAAACCATAGTGATAGCATGAATAAACCATTAGTCCATCAAACCATAGTGATAGCATGAATAAACCATTAGTCCATCAAACCATAGTGATAGCATGAATAAACCACTAGTCCATCAAACCATAGTGATAGCATGAATAAACTATTAGTCCATCAAACCATAGTGATAGCATGAATAAACTATTAGTCCAACAAACCATAGTGATAGCATGAATAAATCACTAGTCCATCAAACCATAGTGATAGCATGAATAAATCACTAGTCCATCAAACCATAGTGATAGCATGAATAAACCATTTGTCCATCAAACCATAG
>JACXGM010026875.1:0-14706 GCA_016801145.1 Umbra pygmaea
ATCTACCGGAAATATAGGCAAAATTGCGCATATTTAATGAGAGAGCGCCTAATTTGCATAAATTAACATACATATTTAAAAAACTTGTGATACATTTTTTTTATATACTTGTGTAAGTAATCAACTGAGGAAGTTTCGTGGTGATATCTATTATTTAAAAATTTTACCCTATTCACCTGTAGTGTCTCGCCTTAACTGTCAAGGAAATAGTTTTGTTGAATCACCAACCCATCGGCCAGAATGGTCAGTGGTCTAAAGTAGTTGAAGTTCTATTGAGGGTAATAAGGTGCCATTTTGGGATGCAATAAATGCCTGTCGTCGCACATTAACGGGCATTCAGATAAATGGAGGGATCGAGGCACACGTGGAAGACAACGCTCCGTTTGTTATCCGGGGAGGATGTTCAACTCCCTGCAGCACAGCTGCTTTTTCTGAACCTCGACGTCGTAACCGCACTCCCGGCCCAGCAGATTCCAGTCTTATCCCTGCGATCGAAACGCCAGCCGTACAGAAGAAAAAAGTTAAGAATGGTTCGGGCTTAGAAGGAAAGCATATCCAGGGGAAGGGTCAGTTGACTGTTTGCTTTATGTGACTTGAAGAGTGTGTTGGGGTGAGGGGCGTGGGTGGCGTCTGTGTTTGTGTTTGGGTTGTGACTGTGAGGATACAAGGCAGGGGTCACGCCGAGAGAGACCTAGCAGAGCCTTATGTAAGAAGGCAGAGCTCACATGTGGCAAATATCATGGCTAAAGCAAGCCAGAATATGTGTGTGGTTAGTATCGCTGAGGACTTAGAGAGGAACTGAGGTGAAAAGCAATGCTTTTTACATTACAACACACTCTAAGTAAGACATTCATCATGAAACCACGGGTACAAGTATGTACAATGAGGTAGCTTTTTGTTTTGTTCATTCATTTTCAGTTGTAGAACATGGACGACTTTTTAGATCAGCGCTCTGTTTAGATCTACATCCTGTCTCCCTCGAGACTCTTTCCTGGATCCTCGTTGCTGTGGTCGTCTGCAGCCGCTGACCTTTGACCTCCTGGTCTGAGAGCAGGCTTGTCAGTGAGAAGGGGTGTGTCCTAACTCATGTTCCCTCTAATTACTGGAGGGCTGGTGTGTCTGCTTTTGCACAGCTTCCTGCCCAAGTCTTCTTTTTCTCATTACAACAAATTGGTATGGGAGCAGTTTATTTTACGTGTTGGGCTACAACAGATCGGCGATCACAGAGGTTGTAGGACACGAGGACATTTAGCCAGTTCATTGATCCTCAAAATCCTCTGATTTATTTGTCCTTTCTTTGTCCTTCCATCTGTAAACAACTGATTATTGAGAGAAGGACGTGTTGACTACCACATACCAAGGAGACAGAGGCCACGGAAAGGAGGCCATTCATGATTATTGGCTCGCAGCCACTGGTTTTAAAATGGGATGTTATTTTCCTAGGTGGGGGTTGGAGTGGGTCAGTGTAGAGGAAGAGGGGACATTAATGAGATAGTGTGCCACTGACATCTCTCCTCGGCGTAAGGAGGTGGGCGGTCGGCACACGCCCGCTACAAAGAAAAGAGAGGACTATTGGGGCTAATACGCTTAAATGATAAGGCAAGAACGCTGCCATTCAGAACGCCTCTGAAAGCGTGGCTTAGGCCTCCGAACCTTTGTTCTGGAAGAAGGCAGAGGTGGGAGTTGGGGACCCCAAAGACGGGCATTAACTGATTCTGGCAGGTCTCTGAACAAGATTAATGTCCATATGGTGTTGTCAGGTTAACAGCACATGCTGGCTGCTTTGTGACACCACAACACAGCCTTTATGATGTCAAAATGAAACATTTGTGGCATCAAAATAATCCACAAATGTACACCGAGAGAACACTGATGAGTATATCTGAGTTATACACATCATTGTTTGTCTTTTCACTAGTAATGTGAAAAGACATCACAAAGTGCTGGGTGAGAGAACACATCCCTACAAGGAATTCTGTTATTGCTGATGAAGTGTTGAATAACAATATTACAGATGTATGATATGAAGTTGAACTCTGTCTTCAAATTTTGGTGCCTTTCACATTTTTGTATCTAAAAAAGAAACACATTATGTAACAGCTTGGTATTGTGGTGCCAGACAGGTTAGAACCTTCCAGAGTGCTTTGTTAAACCTCTCATTTCTATTAAAATTGTCAGCATATTACAAAGGACATATCTAAGTGGTTGCATCTTGATACACCCTTAAAAACAAAACAATGAACAAACACAAATAAGTAATCAAAATCTATATGGGGTTGTTGTTGCCTTTAAGAGTTGTTATTTCCTTTTGCAAGTAGCAACAAAATAATTCATCAATACTCTTCCCTACATGCAACATGTACATCATCATACATTTAACAGGCCATAATTATTCATATAGTCATAACACAACACCCTTTACAACACAACACAATAATTTTCCAACCACCAAAACAGAACATAATATAATCAGATGTTCTATATGCCAACCAAATGTCCCCTTTTGATTCATTGAGGTTTTTTCCTTTTTAGATGTCGTCATTTAAGTTCAGTATTGTTTATTAGGTTATCAGGACACTAACACCCCATACCATCAATATGGTGCATGTTATACTGTCAGCACGCATAATGTTGTTGGTGAGGCATATAAAGTCAGTTTGATCCTACCATGCATGGATGCCCTCTGGCTCATTAGCATTACAGCCATGACTCTAAATAGAAATAACTTGCAAAACTTGGTAGTTCCCGTTGTCTGTTGCGTCGATCGTCCAGTACTGTATCTTAATCCAAAAACAACAAAACATTACTGACAAAAAGAGGAAAACCATTAAACACCGACTAGGGTTAACTGTTTGTTTTCAGACTCTCTTCCACTGCATGGAGCCAGTCTCTTCCTTGATGACAACAAAAAATCACCTGGTGGACCAATTAAATGCATTGTGGGATATGTAGTCAAAATGTGTTCAGTGCGGTCGGTCACATGATAATCATTGCAGGCCGTCACAATTTGATCTCAACTATTGATTCACAATTCAATGAATCAAGCATGAAACGGGATTTATCTTATTAAACTTGCAAATTTAATGGTTCACCATTTTACTGGTAGACAAAGTTGTTTGTTGTCAATACATGCAATTAACACATCCTCCTTTGAGTGCTACATTTCTATATAATATTCCAGATTTGTTTAAAAGTAGGTTGTCTAAATCCCCTTTTCAAATAATATTTAAAAACAGCAAAATATAAAGAGACATTATTTAAGTGTGCTAACTTGTAGGGTACATGCTCTGTATGTCTGAATATTAATACATAATGAATATGAAAATGCCAAATCAAATGGCTGTGAATAAAGTTTATCACCTGCGTTGAAAGATCCTTTATCTTTCACATTTTCCCCGCAGTCCTCCCGGATCGTCCCTTGTTCTTTTAACGTGTGTTTTCTCATTGGCGGGAGTTTATTTATGGCTTAGAACAACATACTGCGCTCCATTGATCTACTGCTGACAGGGCAAAAATCAAACCTGTGTGTGTGTGTGTTTTCGTAGTCGTGTGGCTTCAGACGGAACATTGTGAGTCATCCTGTCGAGTCATATTCGGGGCAGAGGGGTCAGGGGTCTCCAGATTCAGTAGGGGCCCCCTGGCCCTCAGTTCGTTCTTCAAACATTGCTGTATGTTTTTCACATTAGCATTAGCCTGACATGCCAATGAATATGGCACACATCTGGCTGTGCAGTTAAGGGGCTTCGCCATGCCCCCCCCCCCTCATTATTTGCATGAAGGAATGCCATTTAGGAGGGAAAACAGAAGCCTCTCCCGCCAGGAACAAGGGGGAACTGTGTGAGCCAAAAACATATAAAACAAACATTTTTATTTCCTGTCTGATAGTTATGTACGAAGTAAACATCTTTGTCCATCGGCAGTTCCAAGTAGAGCTCACATGAAGAAAAAACAACTTGAGAATGTATATCGCTACAAAAATGTGGAAGTTCTCTTAACAACAAAAATAAAACACCTTCTCGTACACAAACTGTCTTGGTGAAATTGGATCGAAGTTTTATGTGAAGCTACTTCCCTCACACGCACACACGGTAATGGCCTTAAAAAACATCTATGTTTACTGCCCTCTTGAGTGTGCCGAAGTGTGACCCAGGTATAAACCTCCTGTAACCAGACCACAAAATTGTTTTCCAAGTTCCGGACAGCTGTGACCCTATTTGCTGAGGGAAAGGTCAACGCTAGGCAGTGGGGTCAACACAGTTGCCTGTCAAAAGTGATTAGTCATGGGCCACCAGGACACAGATTGGAGGTGTTGATAAAGAGCATGTTGTGTGAGTGGCCTCTAAAGCTGCAAGCTACTTTATTCCTTCCAGATCTTAAACACATAAACTACATGTTGTAAACGTGTTGTTTTTTCACAGGGCACCCGTGTATGGTTGCAGGAGGACCAACAGCACCTGCCGAGCACCGTGTCTTCTTGCTCTGGAGGTGTGGTGGTTTTTGCCACAGACTATGGACAGGTAAGACCATAACATTATGCTTCCTCCTAAAGACCCACAGTTAATTTATTTTTTTTATTTTTTTATCTGGGACACTGCACATTAATGAACAATCTTACACTTCTGTAAATGAGCCAGATTATAGCATTGATGCTATTAGTCCCAAACCTAACCTGCATGTTTTTGATGGTGGGGGAACCCGGATCACCCGTAGGAAACCCACGCAGACACGGGGAGAACATGCAAACTCCACACAGAAAGGCCAGGGACGACCGGGGTTTAAACCCAGAACCTTATTGCTGTGAGGTCACAGTGCTATCCACTAGGCCACCATGCCTGCCATAATGCCTCAATGGCGTGTTCACCTACAAAACTCTCTCTGTTTGTGAGTTGGGGATTGCAGATACCAAGACATCTAACACTGGTTGATGATGACAGAGACCCAGCCAGTGTAGGGGTGTGCCAACAGACACCCTAGGGAAAGGAACATCCTGGTAACACGGGCTAATTCACACTTGTATCTCTGTGGACAGACTCTTGGAATGCCAACTTTACTGCTCCTTAAACACCATTTAGGCTCACTTCCATCAACCTGTTGATTTAATGTCACTGTGGGTTGTAGTTACCGATTGTTGGAAATGTTGCTCAAGGCTGTTAAATTTCACGTCTTGCAGGTGGGTTCTAACATATTAAGCTACATTTTCGTAACATCTTAGCCCAACACCAGTGTGTCATTACTGTTGTCTAATATAAATAAAGATTCTGGCTCTATTACCATTGTGACATTAAGGGTTTAAGATGAGATTTGACAGAAGGAATCTTCTACGGACAACCCTCTGTAAAGCTTTGTCTTGCATTCATGGACGTATAAGGTGCCACGCTGGAGTTGCCAGGGAGGAATTCACATTTTTCACACTTTATTTACACGCCAGGGAAGGAACTTGTGGAATATGAACCTATCAAGTTTATAGAAAACATGTCTTCTTAGATGCCATGTGAAATGAGTTTCAGCTAGTGGTTTAGAATGGTTGTTGTATGAACAAAGAAGCATATAGACAAAACCCTGTAACATCAACCAGAAATTACCCCTTTAAAACGGTCTATCCGGTAATAACTTCCAAGGCCATTAACTAGCCAGACGTGTGAGGGCTCGTCTCAGTTGGAGAGTTTTAACACAGACTAATCCTTCATTGTTCACGATCAATCTCTTTAAGAGCTGAAGGCGGAGGGATGTTAGGTGTTGCTGTAGATACCGAACACCATTTAGCTCAATAATATTGGCAAGATCTGTTTGACAGAAGTAAGAGTACATTTATGTTATTGAGTTATAACTTGTTAGAAGCACAGTAGCTCGAGTGGGTATTGTTTCTTAGCGATAGAGATTTTAAAATGCTGTTCATCATCACTAAACACTGTAATAATAAAGGATATTGTACTGGTGCAGAAAACCCATTGTAACGTTTGCTTTGGTATTGGTGGTGGGGTTCATAATTTGGACTCTCTTGAACAAAAGGAAAGGTTAGCTCAGTCCAGGATGAGAAGCGGAACATGGTGCCGTCACAAACCATCTGCTCTGACAGAGTTTTTGGGCCTTCAATCAATCACTTATGTCATTTGAATGTATCGTAGACATGGAGTGAGTTACTGCTGTTTGTAGACATGGCGTGTTCTTGTGCAGAGCAATGGGATAATTAGCGGAGTAGGGGGTTGGTTGAGATAGATGGAGGGGGGGGGGTGTAACTAAGGGAGCATTCATAAACCAGGAGGATCTTATCATCCGCTAGTGGGCATTGGAGTGGGAGGGGGGTTATTCTTTACTATCCGCCTGTTTGTTGTACGTGGGTAACTTGAGATTGGTGACACCTGTTGTTCACGGATCCTCTAAGAAAAGCCCCGCTCAGGGAGCAGATGTGTTCCTTTGTGTCGCTGTAGCAGGGGCTTGTCCAGCGTACCCTCATCACTGCCGCACCCGACCCCGTCAGCACGCTTCCACCCCCTCACACGAACCCCGTCAAAACATAGCCAGTAGTCCTGTCGTAGCCACCGCACTGTTTGGTCTTACAGAGCACGTGTGTTCACAGGGCAGGCCAAGGGGGACTGGAAAGGTCCGTTGTTGGCATGGCAACTGTCAAGCGTGTCAGGGTAGCTGATTTCGGTCTCTTGGATGCTTTGAAGTGTGCGCCTGGTCCTGTAGCCCTCACTGTCGATCAGGTTTCAGCCCTTTTCACAATGAAGACAGTCTCTCTCTGAGTTGAGTTGAGGACAGTGCTGCGGTGATTCAGTCCACCTGGTGCCTTTGAGGACCATTGGACAGATGGGTGCTGTGAAAATCTCGACACCATTGAAAAGATAGGGTGACATTTATCTGAAACTACAAACCCTTCCCCTATTATTTCAATGTATTCATCTCTGAAGTTTCAAACTGCAGCATTTCAACGGAGAACGTGTAGCGCTTCATTTGCATTTTCTTCACAAATCCAGCTACAAACAATCCCGGTTGAGATATTTGTAGAAGCTGTTTGGAGTGCACGCACGCCTCTCCCCTATACAGCAGCGCTGTCGAAAGCTTTGTCTGAGAAAGATTTACTGACTCTAGCATCTGTCGCTTGGCTTAACCGTGGGCATTGTTGTGACTGTCAATGTCTCCCAGGCGATCAGTGGCCCAATTAGAAGGCCTAATTAGGTCAAATCCTCCATGAAGGCCTACTGGGTCTGGTCAGCAAATGTCTATGGCTAAATGATAGTCTGGTACAGGCTAAAGATAAACAGTGGTCAAGGTTAAGCACTAGTTAGACTTACATGCCATTGGAGGCTTATCCCAATTCCCCCTTATGTTAAGCAAAGTAAAAGTGCTAACTGAGGCTGAACACCAGCGTTAGGCCATGGGGCAATTTAATCTCTCGTAGGCAAATTCTCCTAGACGGCTGAACTTTCACAAGATCAGTTTAGGTAATGGCTTAGTAGCTAACTGGAGCTAGATGCTATTGCTAGTTAGCTTATCGTTTGATTGGTTAACTCCTAAGCCAACCAAACATGTAGTGTGTGCAGTCTGAGTGCTTTTTAAATTGTATTTGTATTAACCCCTGAAATACTACTGAATCAATAATTCTGTAATACAGTAGTACAGACTGCATATTTACTTTTTATCCAAGTGAACCCTAACCTGACCCCGCCAGATGGATTGCTTCGCATTTGCTCCGCGTATCCATCTGGGAACCTTCCGTTGGAGAACTTTTGGGAAGGGGCGAAAATGCTGGTTAGCTGAATGGATAAACCACCTATGTTGGCGAAATCAAAAAATCTGAAAACTTGCGCGATACCTACGCTCATCTCATACATGGAAGCCGCCATGTTGTTTAGACTGAACAGCCGCTCCTCGTTGTGTCACACCCTAACCCGCCTCAAACCAACGCTGATTGGTCGGTCGTTTGGCGACTGATCTGCGAGTGGAAAACTGGAGCTCGCGAGATCAGGTTGGTCCCACGAGGCTAAGTGAACCCTGTTGCTATTCTCATTGAGGAAATGTTTGTCACTCACACAAAGCGAGCATTTCAGTTATACAGTAACCATATGTTCATAAGTGAAAGTGCATACTATGACAACATCCAGGGCTGGCCATGTGGAACCATGAGGGGCTTGCTTAGAAATTTTGAGCTTCCAGCTCCTAGGAAAATTACGTCACTCATTTCACAAACTTCATCCAAGCTCCTCATGTAAAGCAGAATGTGACTGATACAGAATTTGATGCTGAGTTCATAAATGCTACAAGGGTCCCCAAACTAGATTATTTTATATCAGATTAAAATCATTGATAAAAAGTAATGTAATGTTTTAAGTCACTTATCATATGGTGTTTTTAATCAATTAATCTTCAATCTTCGAGTGACATACTGTAGCTGTGATCTTAGGTATGTGCAGAAATCCTAACTGGAGCTGGGCAGCCAAACTGTACCGCGTGTGATTTTCCAGCACACATACACACCCACTAGAAGCGCGCATTCGCAAACTAACGCACACAGACACCTCACCACACCATGCGTGAAAACATCACAAGGGACATTCCACTCGAACACCGAAGTCATTGATCTCCAGCGTTGCGCGCAGCACACTAGTGGACATGAGCTTTAGGTATGCTTTACATGTATGTCGTCCCTCTGACCTCTGTGGCTCCTCTTTGCCGGAGGTAATCCCTGGCCTTTCAGTCAGAAGAGACATACAACAATGTATTGTGTTGATATTCTGTTCAGCCGTGTTTGCAGTTTCGATTAGAAATGTCTGCTTATTCTATTTTGGAATTATGTCACTTTTTATGAAACTCTATAAAATCAACATGGCGTCGAGAGAGGGTGCATCACTTAGCTCGTCCAGCAAATGCATGTATTTTTTTCTCCCGTTTTTCTCCCCTCCCATTTGGTTCCAATTTCCCACTGATGCTGTCTTGTCGGCAGCTACTCCCTGGACAGATGCGGGATGGTGAGGGGTACTCATATGGTTCACCCAACCACATGTCGGCGAGCCAGTCGATCCTTTCACACTATTCGACCAACATGAAAGCATTTAGTCAGCTCCCGTGTGAGATGATTACACTCACTAACTATGCTTCCACGATTGATCTTACAGGACAGCCTCGTGCTGCTGGCTCCAGGCAAAGTCAGAGATGCCATATTCAGGCTCAAACCACTGACTATAGCAACTTAGCCCACTATGCCATGCGAAACCTCATGCCAGTGTCTGTTTGACAGAAGTGAAACAAATATCCATGTCTGAGTACACATGTGGTGGCCTGATGTTCCCAAGAAGATAGAAAAACATGACACTGGTCTGAACAAGCCTGTCCTAACTAGGGAAAAGGCATATAGGGGAGGGTTAGACTGAAACATACTGTATAACCCCAATTCCGAAAAAGTTTGGACAGTATCAAAAATGCAAAAACAAAAAGAGTCAATTGAAAACATTATTCACACATTGTGATGTTTCATTTTGTGAATGATTGTTTTTCTATTAATGTACACTCATTCCAAATGTGATGACTGCAACACATGCTAAAAGAGTTGGGACAGTTGACTGTTTACCACTGTGTAACATCACCTTTGGGCACTGAAGACTTCAGTTGGTTAAGTTTAGCAAGCTTAATTTTCTCCCATTCATCCATTATACATGTCTTCAGCTGCACAACTGTGCAGGGCCTTTCTTGCTTTATTTTACACTTCATAATACACCACACATTCTCAATCAGAGACAGGTCAGGACTGCAGGCAGGCCATGCTAGCACCCGCACGTTCTGTTTACGCAACCTTGCGCTTGTAATCTGGGCAGAATGTGGTTTGGCGTTGGCTAGCTGGAGAATCCAGGGACGTCCCTGGAAAAGACAAAGTGTGGATGGGCTGACTTTTTCTGGACTCGGTCTCATCTGAGATGGACGATAGTACTGTGGACTTGTGTTCTCTGGTCCGACGAGTCAACATTTCAAATAGTTTTTCAACAAAAGAGCCGTCGTGTTCTCCGGGCCAAAGAGGAAAAAGACCATTCAAGCTGTTATCAGCGTTGGGTCCAAAAGCCAGTGTCTGTCATGGTCTGGGGGTGTATCAGTTCCCATGCAACTGGCACATCTGTGAGGGCACCATTTATGCAGAAAGATATGTACACATTTTGGAGCACCATATACTGCCATCCATGCCTGTCTATGTCTTTTCCAGGGACGTCTCTGTATTTTCCAAAGACATCTAGACAACCAATCATGAAACCCTTCATTAATTGAATCCGGTGTGCATGTTCTGGACTGGAACCACAACGTTCCAATCGGGTACCCAAAGATCAGAGTTTATTAACACTGCAGTAGTGTATGTTCTTTGCACAATGTGTTCAGACCAAAACAAAATTCTTCATATTAACAGGAAGCAGAATGTTTGTTCCAAATAATTCCACATTAAACCACATGAAGGATATCCATGTGGTTTCCCCGACTTTAGATCGAGACTAGATGTTTAATCAGTACCGTCACACAGGACAGTTAGTCCACACAATGTTCCAAACATCAACAAAGAGGGACATATGTTAAAATAAATGCTAAATGGGTTATTGGTTCCAAAACTTCATATTTCTGATAGTAAGTCTGTTCAGAGAAGTTTTACTGTGGGCTACACATATGCCCACGTTCTATATATGGCAGCGGGCAACTGCCAGGATTTGTTAATGACAGACATGGTTTGGGCGCGGGCAGGAGCAGGGATAAGGGGAAAGTTTGATGACCTCACAGTTTGGGAGACTAGAGCCTCTGGAGTCAGTCTAAGATGAGAAAGGAAAACTAAAAATAGGAGAATAAGTATTAGAAAGTGACCCCAGTGGTGTCAAATTGTGTGTATTTGTGTGTGTGTCTGAATGTCTCATGCATTTCCAAATGAATCGTAATGAAGTCAATTGAAACACAACATGCACTAACTTGATACGTTTTACACCAGTCCCTCCTATTTCTGTTTCGATGCACATACCACATACAGGAACATTTATATTCTAGCAATGGGAGAACATGTGCTTGGAGCCTGACAGTGATTGTAGAATAAAAGTGGACTACAGAGGTCAATGCAGTAGTCCTAATCATAGGCACATTCCGTCTCCCTGAAGTTAAAGTAGCAGTTAATTTATCCCCTGCGATTATACAGGCCTCTGCTTGTTGATCTAGAACCCCCAGAGAGACTGGTTACTAGCCAAGAATAGACCCCCTCACTAGTCTGTCTTTGTATTGTAGACCACCTGTGGACTGGTGATAATGTGAGGGCTGTTGTTAATTGCCCCCACCCCCCCCCTCGGCCAAACTGCCCTGGTTTGTGTGCCGAATCTCTCTTGATGTTGCATCTAGATTTTTTTTTTACTAATTAGCTTTTTCTCTCTTCTCAATTCAAGTCAATTCAAAGGGGCTTTATTGGCATGAAGGTTTTTGCAACAATATTGCCATAGCATCAACAGAATATACAAATAGAAATATATCCATAATATATACAAAACATAATGAAACAGTTATATAAACACAATGTGAAGATAATTTAAACAAAGGTTGTTTAATTGTTCTTTCTCATTTCTTTCTTTCTCTTTTTTTCTCTCTCCTTTCTCTTTTTGCTCTCCTTTTTCTCTCTCCTCTCTTTCTTCTACTCTCTCTTCTCTCTTTCTCTTGGCTTCCCAGCGTTCTCCTTGTTCACCATAACTCAAGCTTTTCATTCTTCTGGCTCTGTATATGCTTTGATTTATTTTACTTCCTGACTCCTATTTCTGTTTGTCTCTCATGTTCTCTCTACCTCAATCTTTTTCACACTCTTTCTCTCTCTTCATCCATCCCCTCTTTTCACACTAGTATTCCTTATATATTTTTGTTCCTGTTCTGGCCAAAATAGGGTTATTTAGTTTGGATTGGACAGGACGATGCTGAAAAAATACTTACTTACTTACGTACTTACTTACTATGTAGACTATCAGACAAAAGTTTTACCACATCCAGGGATTTTCATGTTTTTTGTAAAGATTCACTAAAGTGTTATTCAATTCATTAAAATATAGAGTATATGCAAGACATTATCGGTGTTGGAAATGTCTATCACTGTTGGAAATGACAGATGTATAATTTATTATTAGCAGTCATAAAGTCAGTGTCCTATGATGATCCCTATAGCTCATCCATAATTAGTCATGTTTTGACTAATTTCTGATAGATTTAATGCCACATTGGTGAATGGTATACATTTTTTTCAAAACACATATACGTTC
Organism: Umbra pygmaea; assembly: GCA_016801145.1. Taxonomy (NCBI): domain Eukaryota; kingdom Metazoa; phylum Chordata; class Actinopteri; order Esociformes; family Umbridae; genus Umbra; species Umbra pygmaea. The sequence continues at coordinate 12,252 of JACXGM010026875.1, forward strand.
CTGTTCTATAACTTTTGCCCAGTAGTGTAGTAGATTAAATACTTTATCGCCAAACTATTACTTCATATCACCAAACTATTTACTATTGCCTTGGCCTAAATGGTCATTATAAAATTTTGTACAGCACATGTCGTCTTTGCAAGACTGTCGTTTAGGCACTGCTGGTAAGTAGACCTCCACACCATTCAGATTTAGAGGTGGACAAAGTACTGAGTAAAAGTACTTTTCTGAGTAACTCTGAGTTCACAAGTTTTGGGAAGTCCCTACTTAAGACCAAATTGATCAGGTAAAAGGAGTTCACATCTTACCGGTGACCATGATTGATATTTTCTTTACTCTTTCTAATTGTTTTAAATGTAACTGTTAAGATATGAACTCCCTTTACCTGATCGATTTGGTCTTAAGTAGGGACTTCCCAAAACTTGTGAACTCAGAGTTACTCCGAAAAGTACTTGTACTCAAGTAAATGTCCACCTCTGTTCAGATCCAATGTACAGCTTATCAGTGGCACTTACCAGTCCGGTGTAATATCCACAGAGCCACACCAGGGTCTATCTAGACTCTGGTACAACATTTCCTTTACCAAACTGTGTTTCCTGTTACAATTTTTTTTTAAGTGTTTTTCATTGTGTGCTCTGTTTGAGATTACTCAGATTTCATCATGTCTCTGAGATATCAAGCATCTGGTCTAATTTCCACTGCTCTAAATGTGCCTTATGTTATGCTAACCATAAAGCCAACTGTGGCCAATTACTAGAATGCGTTTAGATGTGGGCTAATGCTTCCCTCCCCATATACACAGGCCAAACCCCAGATACGAAAATGTATGATGTTTTCAGGTGTTGTTTATCCACTGTTTCAAAAAAAGAACCAGTCTAGTGACTTCAATAGAAACATGAGGTCAATCATGAGAGGATCGCAGATGGCTCAGTGGTTAGGTAGTCAGACTTGTAGTCGGCAGCTTGCCGGTTTGATTACCGGTATGATTTCCAACTATACCCTAAGTTGTCCCTGTAAATCGCTCTGGATTAGCGCATCAGCTAAATGACTAAAATGTTAATGTAATGAATAGGTATTCAGGCCCATTTAACAATATTATATAAATATTATTCATGGGTTTGAAAAGGTGCTGCTACCCTTACTGAACTATCATCCGGTAAAGCCAACGCTCTCTGTTTTAGGTGTACACGTACAAGCAGAACGCCCTCACCAGACAGAAGGTGCAGCCCATGCATCCTAGCAGCGTCAGAGGAGTGGAGGACATGGCCACAATGGAAGACCTTCACGATGGGGCCATCATGCACAACCTGCACATTCGCTACCAGCAGAGGAACATCTACGTGAGTACTTTTATTGTGAAGGCGCTCGTCATTTGGTGCCTTTTATCATTTTAGTTTTGTGTACAAAGAGAGTCACAACCACAAGATGTACAGAGTGCATCACGAGTGCTGATGTGACATGTCTGTTAGTAATTGTGAAGTACTTGTGAAAGTAAACGTTAACACGCTTCTCCATGCTGTCTACTTGAAGATAATAGAGGTAATCAGATGGAAATGTATTAGTTAGTTGAAGATTCATACATTTGTCATTAACACACTCATTGTCTACAGAGTCTTTTTGCTTTGGTACGCCGGCAGTTCATTCATTTGTAGTGGAACGATGCACCTGTGTTGCTGCATAGTAGCAGATGCATTCTGCAGTGTTCTGTTTGCGTGTGGGGTATACAGGATATTTATATTGGAAATATAGGATATTTTTGCAAATCAAGAGTTTGTTACCAGGATGAATGGATCACATCTCAGGTGAGAATATTGCACATAAAGTACCTATTTTCAAAAGACTAGAAGAGGTATTGTTGTTGTTCATCTATCAGGCTACTCATTACTGTCACAACCTTGTAAAGTGAATCTCAACTGTACTGTGACATCCAACATTTCTCCATCATATTTGTCTCTTAATGCTTTCTCTGAATTTCATTTTTGAGGACCTCAAACTGAGTGGGGACCTTTTTGCCTCACACTTGTCTTTCACTTTGTTATATCAACACTTTAACAAAAACGTCTATTGAGCAAACTGCATTCGTTTTGATAGACAGTATCTAAATGTTATCTAGTCCCAGGATGTTTGTCAGATTAAATCACCATCCTGATGATATACAATCCTGTTGTTTTCATGGTTTCTCTAGCATTGTAGCAGGTACTCAGGCCTTATATGATGAGCTATAGATGCCTGTCTGGAAGAGAGAAGACCGATCAGATGTGTTCTACGATGGATAGGCCAGATTAGACGGGTTCCTCCTAGGCTGGTTTGAGATGGATAGGCCAGATTAGACAGGTTCCTCCTAGGCTGGTTTGAGATGGATAGGCCAGATTAGACAGGTTCCTCCTAGGCTGGTTTGAGATGGATAGGCCAGATTAGACAGGTTCCTCCTAGGCTGGTTTGAGATGGATAGGCC
>JACXGM010026876.1:0-14782 GCA_016801145.1 Umbra pygmaea
AGTTGTCCTGCATGCAGCTAGGTGCCTCTCCATCCCCACTAAACATCAAGCTGCGAAATTTACACATCTGTTAGAAAGAGAAAGAAAACAGAGAGTCCAAAAAGATTAGAAAGACCAGAGACAGACAAAAATACCCAATGGTTACAGTAATATCCATTTCTGTGTAAACACTGAGGTGTGTGGCTTGTTAGCCTGGTGCGTGGAGCTGTGTTTCAGAATTGTTGAAAGTATATTCTATATAATCATGTTTAAATACAGTTTGAACAGTTTAGAATGGTATTACTAGATGAGAGAGTTATATGGCCATAGTTAAGGGCCTGTTGTAAGATTCTAGGACATGTAGACAGACAGGGAGAATCTTCAGGGTCAAGCGAGATAAGCCTTTCCTTTAGGAGAGGAGACAAGGAAGCAAGGGCAAAGGATGACGTAGGGGAGAGAGAGAACCCTTAGAGCCGTATACTATAACATCAGAATAAGCTGTAGCTTATGGTTTAGGACTTATAACTTATAAATCTGTTATATATTAGACTGCTTATAACTATATGAACCATTGTAGGTTAGACTGTAATTCCATCACAGGTCTAATACATGGAGATGCCATTCAGACTAATAGAACAGGACATTTTACTGACAGGACATTAGACATATAAGGGTTACTGAGTTATTCAGAAAGGAGTGCACTAGGTAGTATGGAAACCTATATGGGGCGCAGATGGCTCAGTGGGTAGGGAGTCAGACTTGTAGTCAGAAGGTTGCCAGTTCGATTCACGACTGAGCCATATGTCGTTGTGTCCTTGGGCAAGACACTTTACCCTAATTGCTCCCAGGTCGTTGCTGTAAATAAGAAATTGTTCTTAGTCAACTTACCTGGTTAAATAAAGGTTAAAAAAAAATATATATATATGTTCAGGGTTAGGCACGTAGGCAGAACATCAAGGTTAGGAGCAGTGGCCTGGACATTAAGAGATAGTAACCAGATAAGAGGTTGAGGTGACCGGCACATGTTCTCACATGAGACAAGTCACGGGTCTGAGGAGATAGGGGTCTCCTTCTAGAAGGTATGTAAACAACAATGCAAAGGCTATATAACCCAGATCCATAAGAGCATTCGGGGCATTTCCCAGAACACGTCTTCATGCCTTGCTATGATGACCCTGTTTCCGTAACGAGAAGTACTTAATTAAAGCATTCTATTTATCAACCGCAACCTGACTCCTGAAACCATAATTTCAACAAAGATCTTACCAAGCCTGAAATTCACCATCTAACAAAATCTTCTTCCTATATTTAGACTCATTGAGTAGAATGGGACATTTATTTATGACTAAACCCTTAATTTGCTATCGGTTTCTCTTGAAATGGCTCGTTTATGTCGGTGAGAGGACTACAGCTTCTTCATCTTAACGTCAGAAGCTTTCTCCTGAAAATCACAGAGATCCAACACCTCAGCCAAATCAGAAAGGTGAAAATATTTTGTTTCACCGAGACATGGCTGGATGACTCCATTACGGACACTGAAATTGAATTGAAGAACGTTTTGGTAATTAGCAGGGATCGAAACCGCAAAGGTGGAGGGGTGTGCATATATGTAAGAGCGGAAATTGGTATTATTCATAGAACAGACTGAAATAGTGAGCAGGTTAAAGCAGTTTGGTTAGATATATTGCTACCAAAGAGTTAGCCCATACTATTTTGCGCATGTTACAGACTGCCTGATCAGACACAGTTTTACCCACTTTTAGAGGATGTTTGCTCAAATTGCATGGACTTGGTTACATCTGAAGTTATAATTTTGGGTGATTTTAACTCTGATTTTCAGAAGAGTTATATTTCTGGGTATAAAGCATAGATGAATTTCTGTCGCTCCTATAGTTTACGTTAGTTAATAATTAAACTACAGGTGTGTGTTCTACCACCCAAACCACGATTGACCTTGTCCTAGTGTCAGACAAATCTAGGATAACAGAAAGTGGGGTTATAAAATATGGGGTAAGTGATCATTCAAGTATTCTCTGTACTAGAAAGATCAAGCAAGCAGTGCTCAGCTGCTCAGCTCATTCTTCTATAAAAACCTGGTCGCTAAACAATAAAGTATAGCAAAGAACCACTGAATGGATGTTAACAATAAAATGAACTGGTCTACGGTTTTGCAATGTATTGATGGGGACAGAGCCAGGTGTTCATTTAAAAGTATGTTTTAGAAGCCGGAGATAAAGTATGTACAGAAATTAGAATAAAGCAGAGAACAGAACCTTGTGGAAAAGTTACCTGGCCAGACTGGTCAATATGGTGAAAGTTATGTGCATGGCTTTGTGTCCTGGCAGGGAGCTTCTTTTTTGAAAAGATGTTGGAGACACTTGTTCTTGAGAAGGTGAAAAGGCTTGATGGCTCTAAAGCCACAGGATTAGAATCTATTCTATCTAGATATGTGAGGGATGCCGCTGAGATCATTACTCCAAGCATTACTCATATTGTAAACAGGTCAATAGAACAAGGATACTATTCCAGTGATCTCAAGACTGCCAGAGTGAATCTGAATTATATAAGAAAGGGAGTAAACTAGACCCTGGTAATTATAGACCTGTCTCAATTATTGGTTGTCTGTCAAAGATAATTGAAAAGATAATATTTGAACAGATTGATAATTACTTAAAATCACAAAACATACTTTGTGAGTTCCAGTCTGGCTTTCGTAAATCCCACTCAATGGATTCCTGTTTAGTGTTTCTAAATGACTATATAAAAAATGAGGTAGATAATAGCAACTTCTGTGGCATGGTCATTTTAGATCTAAAAAAAACCTTTGATACAGTCAACCATTGTGTTTTAATGTATACATTGAAAGCCATAGGGTTTAGTGATCTAGAACTGAAATGGGCGGGCATCTAACTAGTAAATAGAATGCAAGTAGTGGACATTGGGGGGAATGTCTCAACCAAAAGGCATGGACTGCGGGGTACCTCAAGGGAGCGTTTTGGGTCCAATTCTCTTTCTGCTATATATAAATGACCTAAAGTCTGCTTGTTCATGCAGTCTTTTTTATATGCAAATGACTTTGCGCTGGTTGTTTCTCACAAGGATAAAAATATGATCGAAAGCATTCTTAGCACAGATCTTCAAAATGTTAGCATGTGGATGGCTGATAACAGATTATCACTTCATTTAGGGAAACTTGAATCTATTTTGTTTCCTCCCCAGAATCGAAACTAACGTGACAAACAAGATCAGCGCAATCATGACGGCGAACCGTGTTTTACTACATCTATGGTCATGGAACCGTTTAGAAACATGCATAGTTTTTTTAGGTTGTCTAGAATCTCGATGATCTCGTTCGTTTGTTTGCTGCTTCCATGGCTGTAGCGCGCTGGGTTTGCATTTTTACAGGTATGCCTGGCAATCCGTTCGTGCTGTCAAAATGGGCAGTTGATAACAACACACAGGCCAAAACATAAACATAAATTCCATCACGGAACGTATTTTTCCAAAAGAAAAAATACTGGCATTAGCATTGTTTTCAGGAAATATAGTATTTCAACTTAACATGTTTCCCTAATATCTGATGAGGCATTGGCGTCATTTTTTTATTTATTACAGTATATGTATTACATATAGCACCTTTAAAGGAAGTCCTAGCTGGAGATACTGCCATGGAATCTTTCAGTTACCTTGGATGTTAGATAGCCACTTATCTGGAGTAGGTCCGGCCCAAAAGGTAATCACCAAAGTCAATCAGAGTCCGCTTTATGGCCAGAATATCAAGGTTTCTGGATAAAAAAAAACAAAGCTAATGCTGGCAGGAGCTTTAATTCAGACTTATTTAGATTATGCGTGTGGTTCATGGTACAATGGTGTCACAGGGAACCAGAAACATAGGCTTCAGGCATCTCAAAAAATATTCATAAGGCTTATTTTAGACCTCCCCATAAGAACTCTTCTGGAACCTTCTCTCTTTGAAAGGGTGGAATATTTAAAGGTTGAGGATCAAGTGTCTCAGATGCAGCTGGGTATGGTACATACAATTGTTTATGGAGATGTTCCCAAATATTTTCAAAATAAGTTTAATAGAGTAAATTAATTTCACAGCTACTCCACTAGGGGTAGCTCAACAATTGTGTACCCCCCAGATCTAAGACTAATCTGGGCAAACAGTATTTTTTAATGCTGGATCTACCCATTCGAATCAGTTATCTGGTACACTCAAGACAGTCAGAAGCATTCGCAGTTTAAACAGGGTTTGAAAGTATGTCTCATGTGCCAATCATAGTCATTGATATCATGGATGAATTTGTTTCATGTATGATGAATGATTGATGTGTGATCTGCTGCCACTTGTCCTTTCCCCCTCCCATTTATAGGGACCACAATGGGAATAAGTCTTTGGGCTTTATTGTGTCATCCCTGACTATTTATGTATTTTAATTTATGACACAGAGTACTGTATCATATTATATATTTAAGTGATCAAATAAAATCAATCAATCAATCAATCAATCAAAACAGGCAAACAGTTATTAAAAGGTGTGTCATCTGTGTTGAGAACCAACAACAGTGTTATATTTAGATTTTAGTCAGCTTATCCAGAGTGATTTTACAGTATGTATGTAACTCTAAACCTTTTCGACTTGTTCTTAATTACACTGATAACGGACGTTAAACTAATACTTATTTTAGCTGCATTTCAGTGCAAACATTTTGTTTTTATTTCGAAAATATCCACTATGAAGGCAAAGCTTATTACTTTACGTACAGTAGGTGAAAGGCTTTTTCCAGCACACCATTCAGTGCAACTCCCCCACCCATGGTACTGCCTTGTACCCAGGGGTGCTGTAAAGGGGGGGTAAAGGATGACGATTCTCGGGGCCCATGACTGAGAGGGGGCCCAAAGAAGCCCCCAATAAATAAGTCTCAGCTGTGTTGGGGGCCCTGTCAAGATTCTTTTCATGGGGCCCAAAATCCTCAGCAGCGCCCCTGCTTGTACCATTGCTTAAGTTATCTCAGCACTGCAAAATTTTGCATTTAGCCCTCCCTAAAATTGGTGACACATGGGACAGTGAGTTTGAATACTGAATTCAGTAAACACATGTCCCCCGGGACCCATTTAATGCTGACTGGTGAAATTGGAACTTAGGGAGTTGATATTCCAAAAGGCTCAGCGTGGTGTTCCAATAATAAAGATAATAGATATGTTTGTTAATTAAATAATGAATATGTTTCTTGTTTCTTGGTTATTTATTTTCTGTACTTTATTGAAAGTCACAGGAACTACTAAGAAAGAACATGAAGAAATTAATATTGATTTAAGGCTGTGAAACAGCAAGGACAAACCAGAGCTACATTACACTACATTAATAACTGCAGTGGGGTATTCATTTAAGCTTCTGAGGCTTGTGTGGTACGCTGGTTGCAGCTTACATGTTTTCAAATTTCATCCATTGCAATTTTACTCTCTCTCAATTTTTTCTATGGTGTTTTTTTTTTATCAATAAAATGCAAAAATTAAATAATGTGCGATCGCCCTTCTCCTTTGGAAATATATATTTTTTTTTTAAACTTGCTTCCAGATTGTTCTATACTATATTATACTAAATATTATATTAGTTATGTTTTACTATCGTTAAATGATTTTCTAAAAGAGTGACATTGAAAAGGGACTCTTTAGACCTAAATTTGATCACTTTTAATGAATTTGGATAAATAAGCCCTACATTGTTGAATATGTTCTTATAGACCTATAGTGTCTATAGATCTAATAGTGCAGTGTAAAATGATTTTACCTGGGCAGAGCTGACACTGATTGGTTCCTTCAGGACGATCCAGGTGACACTCTCCAACAGAGGGGGTGTAGACAGGGAGCCATCGTATGTCCAGTAGTCCAGTGAGGCAGGTAGCAGAGTTTGGCAATCAAAGTTGGTAAATGGAGTTTGCTTTCCCTTTAAGAAAGCACAATGTTTGATTGCATACACACTGTTTAAACAAAGTAGTAATACAAAAGGTTTAAATTATAAACATGATCAATTTGCATTTCACCTTTGTTTTGATGGCATCCAAAGCATCCAGAACCTTCTGCAGGTTGGAATTTGTAGCACCAATCTATATGAACAAATTATTGACAGTCAAACAATAGTTTTTTTAGTTGATATCCAGTCATCCATTATGTACACATATACAGTTGCTAATGAAAGCCAGCATTACATCTCAGTTGTAGAGAGGACCAGAATATTCCAGTATTTGTCCTTAATCTGGATGTTTAAATATTGCTGTGCAAAAATGGTTACAAAACAAATGTATTGGGCATGAGCAATAATAATGAATCAAGAGATACATTATACCATATGTTGCCCTAAAGGTTGTGCAGGTTTGGTAGAATCTTCCTCAAAATAATTAAGTTAGTCAACTGTAATTGCTTCTAACAGTGCGTCAGTCAAAATATTAACAATTTGATATGTAATCGAAGTTATACAATCGATACATCCCTAATTTGTCATTTGAAAAAATATTTCACCAAACTTGTTGGTAGTAAGGCTTTTTATAAGGTTATAAAGGACAAGGATTTTATGAGAAAATGAAAAGTAGAATTTCATTAGGTACAATAGTGTTTATCATGGAATTAAATCTGCACCTTCAGAAACACTCCAACTACAGCGAGACCATCAGGTTTAGAGGCAGCATCACCAAAGTTGGGGTACTTTGTGTTCCAGTGCACCAGATGGAGCTAAAACAAATACAAAGAAAATATGTCTGATTTTGTTGGTATAACAAATTACAAGAGGAATTCAAGCCAAATTAATCTCCTGTTGTATAATCCAGGTTAAGGCCTGCCTACCTCAGTGGGGAATTTGATTCCATTGATAGTGTGCTCAGAGCCTCTGTCGTCACTGGCACCCCAGTGGAAGTGGAACTGCTTCAGCCTGTAGGTGCCGGTGACAGGGCCTCCAGTCAGTGCTGAGGATAGGTATGAACACAACGACACACATGCTAAAAAAACTTTTTTCTCAGGATTTATTTTAGAAAAGGCCTTAGTCCCATTATCCTCACATGGTGATCCACAGAAAACTTATTTATATAATTTATCCCAGAGAAAATACATATCTCTGAGCAATTTACATCAAATCTTATAATTTCCACATAAAAAAATATATTTGAATAAATGACACTGAGTATTTGAATTATTTACTTTATATTGTTCTGTCTGATCTTAATTAAAAGTGCAAATCATTTTGACTGTAAGTTAATATGTAACTACTTTTGTAACGCCTATGCACTTGTTGCCTTACTAATCCAGGTCTCCATGGACTATATTTCAGCTATTTCAGAATGGATCAAAACAAGATTTGTATAAATAAATGGTCATATTTTGTGAATATAGATTCTATGACTTACTTGAACTGTCAGTGTCATCCAAAAAGCCAACTTGGAAGGAATGGCCGTTGTTTAGCATGTCTGTGGTGTTGGATGGATCATACTTCAGTTTTAGGGGCTTTAGGGTAGGATCGAAAGATGTTTGGTCAGGAATAATATTAATAGGAGATTGTCTTGGTCCATCAGCATTGGGAAAGCTCTCAATCCACGTATCAGGTCCTATAGTAAAACAGATGAGAACAAAGTGAAAAAGAAAGATGTTAAACTACTGGTTTGTACTTTGTTCTAAAAGCAACTATGTTCCACTCTATGCAGGAGCTATATAACTGTGCCTTTGATAATAACCAAATACATAATAAAAATGTAATTTTCCATTCATTAGCAGTTATAATCAGAATATTACTGTATAAAACTGTTAAAACATGTATTGTTATCAGAAAAAAGTATTGCGTTACGCTTTCTTGCAACAGATTCCTACACCCTTATAACTAACCTTTACAACTACTTACAAAGGTGCCCTAAGGGTCAGATTATATAGAAGACTATGTAGTACTACTGTTAATGCCTCACCATCTTGTGGTCCGTATCCCCAGCTGTGAGACATGGCTTTTGAGTTATGTTCCTAATTAATAAAATACTCCTTTCAAATGGTTTTGACCTCGGTGCAAGACCCAGTTGTGTCAAAGTAACAAGTGTCAGGGTTTATATACTGTAGACTTCCCTGCTGTCAATGGTCCTGTACAGCAAGTGAGTGGGTTTGGCCTCATGATCTTGTTTCAGTACAGTACACCCAACACAGCAGGGGGTGTTACTCCACGGTTCCCTGGGGCCATTTCCATTTTCCCTCTGGCCCATTTACTGTAGAGCGCCTCCCTCAGTCAGTTGACCTCCCGGAATTTTGAGAATGAAGATGGGTTCGCACACTCAGTCACAACTGATGAGTGCATTCCGGACATCCTTTCCAAAAGCTTTGGAGTTTATAAATTAAACACATTTTAAGCATGGTCTCCTACGAGTGCGTTTTGTAGTATAGGTGGTATCCGGAATACATCTTCTGACAGCGAGGCATTACAGATTGATTAAAGATTGGCCATGGGTTGTCAGAGTCGTTTCTGAAAAAGTAGGCAAAAATCGTCTGGCTTTCGCCAATAAATTAGAGTGGAAAGTTTCTTTATATAAAACGGAATGACAAGGAAAGCAAGCCTATATATCAAAACGAGATTTAATAATAATTCTAATTTCTTTTGATAATATCCTTGGCAGCCGGCGTCCAGTCCGCGTATAAAAAAATGCTTAAGCGCAAAATAGCCTCTTCCTCTCCAACGCAAATTTTAAAGGAGCCGGGACAATAAGGCAATGTTCTGTCAGTCATCTGTAGAGATGAGCAAACTATCCACTATCTTGTTGACAATACAAACTACTCAGAAATATATATAAGAACATTTTACCAACATTAACTGCAGACGGTAGTTTTATAGGCCTTGTTTTCCGGAGCTCAGTAGAAAAATACACATCAAGCATGGCAATTGTTCTGAATATTTAAGTACGTTGACTTTACACAACATATATTTCTGATTCCAATGCAGCAGGAATGGGATTAATTCACTCAGAATTATTACGTAAGGTGATTTATTGTTATTCATGCATGACCATGTGAAAAACTGTCTTAAAGCGAAATGCTTATCTCTTCACCCGGCAGCAGGGTCAGAAACGCTACTCCCAGGAAAATGTTCATCTGCTGCCATCAAGTGGAACAAGTATGTAACACATAAACTGGCTTATTCATAAAAGTACAATTTTCTTTCCTATGCTCTGACTACACAATGTGGGAGATTATCTATTTAATTCATTATCAGGGTATATGGAATGCAGATGTTGTGTAAAAAGCATTTTCTTGGAAAAATTTTACACATCTAATTTAATTATCAAAAAATATACCGTATACACTGATCAGCCATAACACTATGACTTCCTGCATAATACTGTGTAGGTCCCACTTTTGCCGTGAAAACAGCAGCCCCATTAGCAACATCTGGGATGCACTGTGTTCTGACACCTTTCTATCATAACTAGCATGAACTCTTTAGTAATTTGAGCTACAGTAGCTTATCTGTTGGATCGGACCACACAGGCCAGCCTTTGCAACCCCACTTGCATCGATGAGCCTTGGCTGCCCATGACCTTGTCCCCAGTTCACAGTTTTCCTTCTTTGGACCACTTTTGATAGATACTGACCACTGCAGACTGGGCACAACCTAAAAGATCTGCAGTTTTTGGAGATGCTCTGACCCAGTAGTCTAGCCATCATTACAATAAGGTCCTTGTCAAAGTTGCTCAAACCCTTACTCTTGCTCATTTTTCTTACTTCTAACACCTCAACTTTGAAGACAAAGTTTGAAGAAGCTGGAAAAATGGTCAAGACAAAGATTTGAGCAACTTTGACAAGGGCCAAATTCTGATAGCTAGAAGACTGGGCCAGAGCATCTCCAAAACTGCAGTGGTTGTGGGGTTTTCCAGGTCTGTAGTAAATGTATTTGTAAAGACAGTGTGGCACAATAAGACTAGAAATCAAAATGTTCCTATTAATATTTTTGTATGTAAAGTCCATTCCTTTGTGGTGAAAGTAAAGGAGCATATTCTTCTTGTAACACAATCAACATGTGCCATATCAGATTTTTATTTAGAAACACATGTATTTTATGTAAGCCCTAATTGGATCCTTATTTGACAGTTGCATTTCAATATGGAAGTTGTCTTCCTATATTGTTTTTCCTCACTGACACATATGCGCACACATCTCTTTGTGCATTTTGATTTGCAAAGGCTGAATGAGATAATCCATAATTTACAATAAAGAACATCTTCATATGAGGTTGTAGCAGAATGTCCACACTTTTTTGTTCCAGGGAAAAGCTGTTTTGGTTATATAGAAATACTTTTGTGTTCCATGTAAAATCTTTAGTGGAAAAGGTTCTATATATGTATCTATGGTTTTATAAACATAAAATGGTTCTCACTGGAACCCAAACATATTCTACTGGGAACCATAAAAATGTTTACCCTATGGGGACCATGGAGAAATCTCGTTTGATTATGATTCAGTACTCTTGAACTGTCCCTGATATTTATGACATTTTTGTGTAGTTATTTTCTTTTTTCACAGTTTTCTGCACTTTAAAGTATTTGTTTCTCTTTGCCACACTAAACTAACAAACACTTCTTTTGATGTGCTGCACAAATTGAAAAGAATATTCTGGAGAAAATTAATTGGAATGGAGTAGGATTTACACTAGTTTATATATGGAAAATGCTTGTGTTTGAAATAGGATAATGTATTTTTTATGAAGGACACAACACCTTGTTCTGATATTGCCATGTATTTATTCAGATAAATATGTATGGCATGGTTAATCAACTCTGGTCCTGGAGGGCTAAAACACTTCAGGTTTTTGTTCTCTCTTTCTAATAAGGGACTGGTGTATAGTGATGGGCGCTCGACACTCAAGTGTCGAAACTGCCTCGATGTTTTCGACACATCACTGCATCGGAACAGCGTATCGAGACGTGTTTCAAAAACACTGCTGGTCACATGACAAATCGTCGAAACACTTTGTCATGTGACATTAAACGATACCTGTGTCGCACTTGTCAAAAACACTGACGTCTCGGGTATAAAACGAGGCATCAAAAATGAACATTTCGAATGCGTGAGACCGTGGCTGAGAGATTTGTGAGTGTATTGCAAGATTGAGCCATGAGACACAAGATGGAATAACGACATCAGATGTTTATTATTATTATTGGATATATATTTATATATTTGACATTCTGTAAATCCTTTACACACACACATTGTCAAGTGCGTATCCCGGCGAGGGGTCGCAGGCCTTTATACAATTACAAATTGATAGTGGTCACTCCTGGAAAACAGAGTCAGTGACACCAGGAGAATACAGGGTGCTAGTGCCAATGCTATGGTTGAAGTTCAGCGGTACATAGATGCATACCTAGTCTTGAATTGGTGTACTGGGCCAAAAAAGCAGGGGTCTTCCCTCACCTATATTAACACGCAATGGTCCATTTAGCCATCCCTGCAACCTGTGCCCTGCGAGACAAAAAAATGAATAGCCTGAGCACTGGCAATGTGGAAAATATTTAATGTCAATTGCCTTACTCAGGAATCGAACTTGAAACCTACTGGCCACAAGTCTGTCTCCTTAACCACTGAGCAATACGCGCCTATCTACTATACAATCATTAGGCTACTTCATATCTTCATAAAACCAATCCATAAAATATCAATGTACATTTTATACAGTTTTATTCCCACTCTCATCTGATCAGCGAAGTTCACATACGTTTGATGTTTTGGAAACACTCCAAATCAAGATGTTTGTATGACATTATGTTATGAAAGTGTTTATTGTATCAGACAGTTCTATTTCATTCAATAACCCATAGTGTTGACAAATTACAATTATCAACCCCTGTTTCAAAACTATGCAGTTTGTGATGAAGGACGTGAATCGTTCAGTCCGGTTACAGAAGCGTCTGTCTGATCATAGTGGAATTAAGACTGTTGTGTGCCATAATTAAAGTTGCCAGCAGGTGTCACTGTCAAGTAAAGGTTTCGAAACGTTTCATGACGCTTCGAATCAAATGTAACAGACGTCACTGTTGAGTAAAGGTTTTGAAACGTTCAATGACGTTTTAATTGTCTCAATTGATTCAAATGCCTCGTTTTGACCATCACTACTGGTTTATACCTGGGAAAGCAGGTGATTGCAATTAACTACTAGGTAAAATAAAAAACTGAAGTGTTTCAGCCCTCCAAGACTGGAGTTGATGACCCCTGATGTGTGGGGTAATGGATGACTTGTAATAGTACTTTTTGTAGTTCGACCTTTTCATTCTGGTCCAAGGTCATTTTTTTGTGTAACAAGTTAGTTTTTTGTTGCAACTAATCTGACATACGATCAGGGGCGCCGTATAGGGGGAAAAGTTAGGACAATTCCAAGAACCCATGACTGACAGGGGCCCAAAAGAATAGGTTAAAACTAAAACAGCTGCGCAGAGGGGGCCCAATTAGATTTTTTGTCATGGGGCCCAAAATTCCTGGCGGCGCCCCTGCATACGATACCTATCCAAGGTTAACAATTTGTTTAGGTAAAAGCAGTAATTTGACCTGGCCTGCTGTTGCCTACTTTCCAAAATGTGCATTGATCTGTAATTGTTCTCAGAGGTGAAGAACACTGATCAAAAGAGGATAAATGACCAGTGTTTCTCCAATTATTTTTTGGGGAGGGTGGCAATGGGGGTTGCAGTAGCCTTGTTATATCTGTTCGGGCTACCACTCTCTCTCCTATGGACCCATACCAGCGGGCTGCACCTCTGGATACAGTTGTCCAGCCGGATAAATGAAGGCCTGTGACCAGCTAAACTGCCACGCCACTCTGTGGCAGCCTTCAGAGGAGCGGTCTGCAGTTTGGTCTGAGTATTTAGAGAAGGTGAAGCTGTGTGATGACCTGGATATTCCACCAGCAGAGGCTACCATGCTAGCAGAGGATATCACGATAGCAGAGGCCTCTGCTAATTAACTGTGTCAAGAGCCCTCTGCTGATGAGTTGCTAGTAGAGTTTAGAGCACTGCCTACGACTCCGGAGTTTACTGCTACAGCCCTGCCTCCAGAGCTCTCTACTGTAGTCCTTCCTCCAGAGCCCACTGTTGTAACCCCGTCTCTGGAGTTTGCTGATGCACCTTCTGCCCCGCCTCTGGAGTTTGCTGACAGGCCTGCATCTGACGCTAAGCTATAGGAGTCTGCATCTGAGGCACCTCCACCGGGGTCTGCTACGCCACCAGCAGTGTTATCAGCAGCGTCAGGTCCAGGGAGACTACCCTGGCTACCAAGCCCACCAGCTAAACCTCCACATTTGCTGGTGGCCGAGGGGGCACAACTTTGAGCGATAGGGGTGATTTTGCCCTCCCGCCCTGCCCTTGCCTGTGCCTCTTTGTGGCGCATGCGGCTCCCTCCGGACCCTCTCTTCTTCACGGCTGGAGCTGTGCATTCGGGGGGAGTGCTGTCACAACATGGGAAGTATCGCACCTTTTTGAGAATACACAACCGCAGTCAGATACACAATCGCAGTCAGAACACGGTGGGATACTCACTTATACTATATAATTTGGTATTGGGTAAAGTTATAAACTGCTGTTTGGGCCCGTATACAGTATTTTCATGAAATCTAACCAATACTCCAGTTTAAATCCATATGCCAAATTAGTTTATTAAAACTTGACACATTTATATATTATTGCAGATTACTTTGGGGTCACAATTTGAATTTATTAGCAGACAATTACACATTACCAACCTTAAAATAAAGTAATAGATCTGAAATGTTATGTTTTCATTAAGGATTTTATTAAGTTCAACAGCATTTTAAATGTTATTAACACAAGCTAAAAGTGAATCAACTAAATCATGCTGTATACATGTTAGTAATAACAGTTACTAAGAACCTGATATGTGGTCTTTCATTACATACACAATTGAGAAACAGGTATGAAGTGATGTTAAACAGTTTTTCAAACACACCTCTTTCACCTCCTGATCTGAAGTTGTATGCTTGCCTGTAGTCATGGCTACAGTGTAGAAGCGTGGAAGAAGGTGGGACAGTTCCCGCCTCACAAAAGGACTCATGTAGTATAGTTGGGCCTGAATAAAATTATTTTTCAAAGAAAATAGAAAAACGTTTTTATATCAATTTGAGGTTGATCGTCTTATATCATATTTTTGATAATCAAACGTGTTACATCTGTATGAGATTTAAGATGCTATTTTCATCCACCTTAATTACATGTTAAAAACTATTCCCCTTGCCTAACTTTCTCTACCAATGTCATCAGATAACACTGTAATCGCTCTCCTTCACTCTAGCCCTGGCAAACAAGAGATTAGTCGGGAGACCCCACCCCCTGACCCAGCCGAAACTGATACTTAGACAGACACACAGCCACAGAGAGAGAAACATACATACATACATACATACATACATACATACATACATACATACATACATACATACATACATACATACATACATACAGACAGACAGACAGACAGACAGACAGACAGACAGACAGACAGACAGACAGACAGACAGACAGACAGACAGACAGACCAATGAGATTAAGGGCTTGAAGGTCATGGGGGGGGGAGACTGCCATGTGATCCGTTATTCTATAAGATACACTTTGTGACTGCATGGGAATTTGTACTGTTTTATCTCAGATAGTCAGAAAATGCCAGTGACGTCTGAGAAACTATCAACAGCTATCATGTGATAAAATGTTGTTTTAAAATGCATCATCATTGACACTCAAATACCTGTCTGTTGAAACAGATAACTGAATTTAGGAAGCT
>JACXGM010026877.1:0-14706 GCA_016801145.1 Umbra pygmaea
TTGTAGGGGGGATACTACTGATTGGCTTGTAGGGGGGATACTACTGATTGGCTTGTAGGGGGGATACTACTGATTGGCTTGTAGGGGGGATACTACTGACCTACCTAAATACATCTCCATGTCTATAGCGGTGGATAAACTTTTAAAAGGAAAAAAACCTGGTAAACCACCCTCCTGAAGTTCTCTGCAGGGTTTTGAACCAGGTCCCAGGATGGCACAAGAAGATGCAACTGGGAAGGTCTCCACTTTCCGACGCCGAAAGAAAACGACGTCTCCAAAACCGGCTCTGTTTTTATTGTGGAGAAGGACATCACTTCATCAGTAACTGTCCTAGACGTCTCCCCGCTGCTAGCAGCACCACAATAGCTACCAAGGCACAGGTAGGATGATCTTCACCAATACCGGTATCTAATAAGCAACTAAATGTACCAGTTACTAGGGCTGTAACGATACACCAAACTCACGATTCGGTTACTATCACGATTTTTGACCCACGGTTCAATACAAACCTCAATTCTTTTTTGGGGGGGTGAGAGAAAAAAATGATATTTTTAGTATAACATTTAAAAAACCTGTATAAACTGACCAAAGTACAATAACTATGCTAATTATTAACAATATTCCCAAGTAAAATAAATGAACAGCCAAAGCTATAACACTTATGTTGTCTTTGTAACAAAATACTGTTGAAAGACAAACGCAACTAAACTCCATTGTGGAGATGATTCGGGCATGTCGAAAATCCTTCTTCAATCAAGTTCTCTTACATTTACAAAGTAAATTAAATGGCTTCTGTTTCACACTCGCGACCAGCAGTTCAAACTAATTAGAAGAAACTCCACAAAGCCTGGCTGTTCAGTCGTTAGAAACAAATGTTCAAGTAATACATGGCTCCACAGTGTCTGTGCAGTGCGCAGTGCGCTAATGAAACAGAACAAGAACGTGGAGATTAACTGCTCAATGAGTGGGTCGTTATTTTCGTTGCTTTGATGTACTGAGAGATGCGCGATTGAATACTGATCACAATAAATATGTTTCAGTAAACAAAGCTGCAAGGACACAAAAAAAATCATAAACAATACTCACAAACCGACGAAGCTTATAAGGTAAATAACGAATAAATTAGCTGCGTTGCTGTGAGTAGTGATGTACGAATCATGAACGATTCTCTTTTTATTGAACTGGGTGTACTGAATCACAGCTTTAAAAGATTCGTTCAATTAATGAATCACTTCTGCAAGACAAAATTACGCAATGTAGCCTACGGGTTAGTCCGAATCAAAAACTTTTATAACTTAGTAGATGTCATCACCATGCCCTGAATAAATAGATGCCCACACTAATAATCCACACACTGCATCAGAAATCGAACTCATCTTCATAATCTTTGTCATAAAGGGTTTATTGTCGCAGATTTGAAAGGGCTATGAATACTGAGTCTTGTGTCACGAGAGTGTGCAAACTGTCTGTACACAGCGATGTTATTGGCTGTTCTTCACACCATTTATTATAAAAATATGTTCATCTAGGCATACTTAATGAGAATAACGTGTTATTTGTAAATCTATTTTATTTCCCTTAAAAAGTACATGTGAATATTTTCAATGTGTATTATGTAAGTCTATATTTTATACTGTTTTCACCAAAATAAATCTAAATTTGCCAAGTACACTACTTGCAAAATAAATTTGTCAACCCATGGAGGATCAACAGCAAATCTCCACAAACATTTAAATTTGTGTTCATAGCTTGAAAAATTAAACAAATGCACTGCTTTCGTGGAACGACACAGGTTCGTTGATCTGAGTGTCGCGATTTCGGTTTCATAACACAAATCATTACAGCCCTACCAGTTACCCTTAAACGAGGCAATTATAGTTCTAGAACTGTGGGACTAATTGATTCTGGGGCTGCAGGCAATTTTCTAGACTGTGATACCGCTCAACACTTAGGGTTTGGGCTTTTTGAGTTCTTATTGAACTCGTTAGATGGGCAACCGTTAGGGTTGGGTTACGTAACCCTAATGACCGAACCCGTGGGAGTTTTACACGAGGAGGAAATTCAGTTCCTTATACTCTCCTCCACGCGTGAACCTTTGGTATTAAGTTATCCGTGGTTAAACCGACATGGCCCTACATTGTCCTGGAAAACAGGGGAAGTGCTTACTTGGAGTGAGTATTGTCATAAACACTGTTTAACCATCCCCTTCAGAGCCACATCAGTGGAGGAATGTAACCCCACAGGACCTACCTTCATGCCCCGCCAATACGACGCATTTGCCCTTGTGTTTTCAAAGGAAAAAGCCACTCACCTTCCACCGCATCGACCCTGGGACTGTTCCATTGACCTACTACCTGATGCCTGCTTTCCTAAAGGTAGGATCTACCCATTGTCACTTTCAGAAAAATAAGCTTTGAATCTATACATCTTGGAATCATTAAAACAATGGTTCATTCGTCCTTCAACCTCACCGGTGGCCTGTAGTTTCTTCTCAATAAATAAGGATGGCAGATTGAGGCCTTGTATCGACTACAGGCCGTTAAACAACGTCACCGTCAAGCATAGCTATCCATTGCCATTAATACCTGCTACCTTAGAACAAGTCGGTCAGGCAGCGATTTACACTAAACTGGATTTAAGGAGTGCGTATAATTTGGTTCGGATCAAGGAAGGGGATGAATGGAAAACTGCTTTCATCACTCACCAAGGACATAATGAATATTTAGTCATGCCTTATGGACTTACAAATGCACCGGCTGTTTTTCAATCATTTATGAACGACATACATAGGGAAATGTTGGGTGTCTTTGTGGTAGCCTACATCGATGATATTCTTATCTATTCTAACTCCCTGTCTGAACACGTTCGTCACGTCAAGAGGGTTTTACAATGCTTACAGGACAACAACCTGTATGTAAAAGCAGAAAAGAGTGAATTCCATGTAACAACAGTGTCGTTTTTGGGGTTTGTTTTAACCCCCGGGGGAGTGAGCATGGATACCACTAAAGTAACTGCAGTCAGGGAGTGGCCACAGCCCAATACAGGAACTACAATGTTTTTTTGAAATGTCAGTTCTATAGCGACCCCGCTCCATGCTTTGACCAGTTATAAGGGATCTAAATTACCGTGGACGTCTACCTCGTTGACTGCTTTTCAATCCGTAAAGGACAATTTCTGTTACACAGCATAACTAAACATAATTATTTGAAGGTTGACTTTTTATTTTTTTTGTATTACAAACACTTCGGTCACGTTCAAAGGATTAGGAGGCAGGCGCGTCTTCAAAGAACATGTATTTATTTTCAGACACTAGGAAGAACTGGACAGAAAACAAACAGAACAAAATGAGGACTTAAGACTAACCTATGTAAAGACAATAGAACACCAGACATGAACAAATAAGCACAACACTACATTAAACACATGAACAGACTTATAAGAACAACATAGAACCAACATTACCCTAAACATAAGAACAACCTAACGACATTACTACAAGGAACAAGAACAACCACGTACCTGGACAGAAAACAATGAACCACACTGAACAACCAAACAGACAGACCTAAATACTATACTAACGAGGGAAGGAGGTGCAGGTATGGACTAAACAACAGAACTGATAGGCTGACAAAAACATGTGACGGGGTCATGTGACACAAAGAGCGGGAAACAAAAACAAAACAAAACATATAGGGGAGAACACCCTGTAGTGACACAGAACAAGGACAGAGTCTACTAGCATTGTGACAACTTCTTTTATTGGTCAGATGAAATATGCTAATTCTTTGAGATAGGAATTTTGGGTTTTCATGAGCTGTATGCCAAAATCATCAGTATTAAAACAATAAATGACCTGAAATATTTCAGTTGGTGTGCAATGAATCTAAAATATATGAAAGTTTAATTTTTATCATTACATTATGGATAATAATGAACTTCATCACAATATGCTAATTTCTTGAGAAGGACCTGTACATAACTTTGGGTTAATTTAAAACAACTAAATGTTTCAAGTTAACATAACTGAAAATTATGTTTAGTAAACTAGGAATATTTTGTCATACTGACAAAATAGTGAAGTGGACTTAACAGTCTTTTAGAAGTCAAGGTAAATTTGATATAAGCTAGGGTAACTTAACTGGTAAAGTACTCCTAGCTTGAAAAAGACCATGCAACTAGACCACTGGACATAATAAGTTGAAACAACAAATATTTTTTTACAGTGTACATTATCCTGTATTGAAGCTATTTAAATTGGCATGAATCCATCCTGCTTTAGCTACTCATTTAATACTTTGTTTTCTTTTGTCTGGTTAACCCTATTTTTTATTTCTTTCTCTCTTTACATTATTACATAATATATTATACAGGCGGAAAGTCTATGTCTGGTGTGAGAGTATATGTGAGAGTTTGATACAGTAACAAGCCCCCTCCTAACATCTTCAAATTCTTTGCCCTTCTAGTTGAACCTGAACATGAAAGTCAGTCAAGCAACAACAACTGCCTTACTTGATAGCAAAGTAACAGCTTGTCAACAGTGTAATTGTCAATAATATGGTCAACACTGTCAAAATCGGATTTGACTAAATTAATTGATTGCTACACAAGCGGTCTATTACAAATCAATTGACAGTGACAGCTAACTGCACATCAGATTGATTAGGAGAGCATCGAGGATGTAGTGGATAAAACATGTAAGCTAGCACACAACTGTATCAAATTGCTAAACTACTAACCTAACATTAAAGGACAACTCAGGTGCAAAATGAACCTAGGGGTTAATAACACATGGGTACTGAGTCGACCATTCTCTGGGAAACATTTTCATGCTAATCGAATGTGCCCAGTTTTAGTGTGAACTGATAATTACCTTATAACGCTAGTTGTGAGGGCATGGATGAAGTAAAATAAATCACTATTTTATAACACTAACAAGGCTCAAAATAGCACCACATTTCCATGGTAGCATAATGAGGGTCCCTACATGCAAACCGAAGCATTGAGAACTTTGTAAATGTACAGAGAGTTTATAATTTTTTTTAAGACAGTTCCATTTGTGTATACAGCCAGGTGCCATCTTCGGAAAACAGACTAGACCAGTCAAACCACAAACTCTGTGCTATGTGAGCTGAGAACTTTTTAAGTGTACTTAGTACAACCCTTTTGAACCATGCGCCCAACGCATGGACCCTTTATTCCGCCATCAGATTAGCAAAAGTAGATTTGGACATGCCCAAAGCACACTTGCGCCATCCGCTTCATGCCGTGCACTTAGATTGTTAAAATAGGGCCCCAAGACATCCATCACCTGAAGTGTAGGCCTAGTTCAACCTTTTCCAACAGGCAACTTTGATTACCTGCTACGCTCAGTTGGAATGACAAGAAAATTGACATTAAGGGATTAGTGGATTCAGGAACAGCAGGAAACTTTTTGGATTGCCATTTGGCTAAAAATTTGGGTGTTCCTTTAATTCCCTTACATTCCCCTTACAGGGTTAACACTCTGGATGGATCTGGATCAATTATCCACCAGACGTCACCTATCTGTGTCCAAATACGAGCCTTTCATGTGGAAAGCATATAGTTCATGATTTTGTCATCGCCTAAGGAACAGTTGGTATTGGGATATCCTTGGCTATACCAGCATGACCATGTAATCTCATGGAAAATAGGCAGCCTTATTTCCTGGAGCAAAACCTGTCAATCTGAATGTATAATGATACCTTGTCAAGCAACATCTGTGGAGGAATGTAACAAAGCCTCCCACATATGTACCATTTGAATATGAGAAATACCAGAAGGTGTTTTCCAAGGAAGAAGCAGCGCAGTGCATATAATGTGATCCGTATCCTAGAAGGCAATGACTGGAAGACAGCCTTCATTACCTACAAGGAACATGATGAGTACTGAGTGATGCCATACGGTTTAAACAACACACCTGCCTGAATGCTCACCAAGCCAGATAGTCTTCATTTTTAAAATCTTTTTAACTTTTCTGTCTCCTATATACCAGGTATAAAAAACATCAAGGCAGACTCACTGTCTCAACTGTTTTGCCGCTCCCCCTGGTCCTTCAGTTCTAGAAAACATTCTCCCTTCAACATGCGAAGTTGGGCTAATTCAGTGGGACATCGACTCCCTTATCCAAGATG
This sequence comes from Umbra pygmaea, assembly GCA_016801145.1. Classification (NCBI taxonomy): domain Eukaryota; kingdom Metazoa; phylum Chordata; class Actinopteri; order Esociformes; family Umbridae; genus Umbra; species Umbra pygmaea. The sequence continues at coordinate 6,156 of JACXGM010026877.1, forward strand.
CTCTCCTCTATGAACCCGCACCTCCTGAGACTCCCCTGGGTAAAACCTGTTCCATACATCCCTTGGGTCTGTATTACCCAAACCAGTACCCTTCTGTCTACTAAATACTGGTTGTCCTCTCTCAAAGAGGACGTCTCAGATTATTTATTATCATGTATCATCTTTGCCCAATCTAAGACAATTCCAGCCAGTAAGCTGCTACCACTACCTGTTCCCCAAAGACCCTGGTCTTACATTTCGATGGACTTGGTCACCAATCTACCAATATCATCTGGATTCACAACCAGTAATAATAAATCGCTTCTCTAAGATGTGCCGTTTGATCCCTCTACCTCAATTACCCGTAGCTTTTTAAATGTGTTTTCCAACAGGTGTTTATTCAGTATGGGCTACCAGAGGATATTGTATCTGACAAGGGACCTCACTTCACCTCCCGGGTGTGGAACATCTTCTGTGATCACCTGGGGGTCTCCATCAATCTCTCCTCCGAATACCAGCCTCAGTCGAACGGGCAAATGGAGAGTGAACCAGGAAATCAGGAAGTTCCTCTGACAGCAGTGTGCTACTCAACCTCAGGATTGAGTAAATACTTACCATGGATAGTGTGCGCAAAATTCACTGTTAAACTCATCCACGAAACGAATGCCCTTCCAGTGTATTCTCGGGTAACAGCCACATCTTTTCTCCTGGGACACAGAGCCCAGCCCAGTGGTAGCAGTGGAGGATTGGTTCACCTGTAGCTCGCGGGTGTCGGATGCAGCCCATCAGCACCTCCATCAGGCCAACCGCAGGCAAAAGGCTAATACAGACCACAGAAGGGAGCCTACACCACTCTACCATCCGGGACAGTGTATATGATTGTTCACCTGTGATCTCCGTCTGCAGGCTTCCTGTAGAAAACTCTATCCCAGGTACATACCCTACAAAATTGTTCACCAAATGAATCTAGTAACTTAACGTCTGCAGTTGCCCCGTCACCTCCGTCTGTCCTCATCCTTCCATGTCTCCCTGTTTAAGCATGTCAGATACAGTCCTAAGCATTCACCTATGAGTTGCCAACCTCTTCCACCTCCCTTGGACATCGAAGGGGGTCCCGCCTACTCCATCAGAGGCCTGCTGAATTCTCGCTGTCGGGCTGGGGGCATCTAGTACTTGATCGATTGGGAAGGCTATGGTCCTGAGGAACATTTTTGACACTTCCCTGATTGAGGAATTCGATTGCCTTCATCATACTGTCCTGCTCTGAAGGCTCGTGGTAGGCCTCCTGTTCAGTCTTTTGGGGTGTCTGGAGTTGCTTGTAGGAGGGGGGGCTCTATAAGGTCCTCACAGGCCGGTACCACCATGTCACTTTTTTCCTTACTGGACTCTGACATTTTCCAAAGTCCTCACTCACCTGAACAGAGAACTCATCCCAGGTCACAGTCACCAGAATGCTATACACCTTTACTCCCCTCTTCAACAGTATATCACTCACATGTTCTATAGCCTCAATGCGAGGTATTGTTAGTATTCTGACTACTGAGCGTTATTTCTGAAATCCTGCCTATTGCATATTATTGTATATTATGATTTTCTTAACAACCCTGGTTTTGCCCTTTGCCTGCCTGTACCTCTGCCTGCCTATTCCTCTACCTACCTGTGTTTAGACCCTGCCTGCCTAATTGACCTCAACTGGGATTGTGGACCTGGACTCTGTTTGCAAGTACCGTTATCGACCCTAGCCTGCCTGTTCATTTCTCTTCTTGACATCTGGACTTGTATCATTATCTGCCTCTATTGTTATCTGAACCCTGCCTGTCCTCATGACCAATCTTGGATTCTGATTTTGTACCTATACCTGCCTGTACTGTGTACCGAACCCTGCCTATATTGCATCTGTATAACTTCGACATTGATTTAATAATATAAATAGATTAAATGATCAAAGTGTCTGAGTCGTTACACTATGTCAATATGAGAGTTGAATCAAATACAGTTCTATATCGTGGAGCTCCGCCCCATAGGGGGCTCCTTGTGGTTTATCCATCTTGCGTAGCAGGATGCATCTGAAAAATATCGGCGTAGACAGGGCGGGCCGTTGCCAACGCCTCACAGAAGACGGAGAACTCCATGGGTTCTACATGGTGTGTCTGGGAGTCGAACACGCGAGGGCATTGCTCCCTACCCTGCATGCTCTGTCTGTGCCGCCATGCCTCCTAAATTTCGAGCTAGGAGGGAGGCCTTCTTTGCTGAACCTGCTGTTATGGAGAAGGCCGTCAAGGTTTTGGCCTCAGTTAATAAGGGGACTGTGCCACATGCTCACGTGGCTCCAATAGAGCTATCGCCGAGTGCGGGTGCGCCGTGAGCTCTACTGGCCCCAGTGGGACCATATGTTAAAGCGGACACTTCTTCCTCCTCTTGAGGCAAGGAAGAGGAGGACGACTCCTCTGAATTTGAGGAAGGTGGAGCTGAGGTGGCACCGGTCGCGTCCGAACCCGTTCTGCCCTCTCTCCGTCGAGACCTGCCTTCCATCATGCGGACCGTTGCTGTTAGACTCGGCTTTCCCTATCCGCCAGCTATGAAGGTGGACACTGAGAGGTCGTGGCAGACCAATATATTTGTTCAGCCCTCTGTCTCTAAGGAACCGCGTCCCCCCTCCCATGGTATGCCTGGGCTGTCTTCGGCCCTGGCATCTCTCACTCTGAATAGAACTTTGTTAATTCCAGCTCAAATCCAGGAGGTCGGGAAGGCGTCAGGTGCCGTCTTACAGATGGCCCAAGCAGTCGCTATCTGTTTGCATTATGGCTACTTCAGTGGTGTCTCACCGTCACCTATGGCTATCGGCTACGGCACTGTAGGAGCCACGGAAACTCCCTCTGCTGAATGCCTCGATTGAGCACGGGTCCCTTTGGGAAATCCATGGTGGAGACTACAGTGAGAGTAGTGAAGGAGGATGAGAAAAAGTTATTATGAAAATCCTTCCCCGTCCATCGCAAAACCAGGCTCTCTTCTTCTTAGCGAGAGGACGTCTCGCCACTGAGACACACCCCATCCTCTTCAACCCCAGCGTACCAGCTTGCAGCAACGGCATCGCCCGGCTGCCTGGAACACCTCCATGCTGCAGACTATAAGAGAAGAAGGCAGTGACATTTTGGAGAGGTGCCCTAAACCGGACCTCTCCAACCCTGTTCTGGGTGGGGACGTAGTTGGTATACAACTACAAGTTGGTATCCTACTTGTTCCCTCCCCACCGGAGTGTCACAGCAGCGGTGCCAGGTCACTAGTGCGTGTCTCTCTCTCCTCTCTCAGAGTCACTCAGCCTGTAGCCCAGCCTCTTTCCCTGCATTACATGGAGTGGCAGACAAGATGTTTAATTCCGAATTGGTTAACCTTATATTTGCTTTTCCTACAATTTCGCTTCGCTCCCCCAGCCTGAATCAAGGGAACCCATCACGGGACCAAGAATTTACCTGGAGACAGAAATCTCTCAATTGCTCCAAACAACATCGATTGCTCAAGTTGCCCCACGGCGACGAAATGAGAGGGTCCTATTCCCTATATTTCCTAGTTCAGAAGAAATCAGGTTTCTGGATTTACGGATCTTGAATGAATCAGTTCACATGAGAGGTTTTTGCATGCTGACTGTCCGGCACCTGTTAGAGTGTGTTCAGCAGGACGATTTCTTTGTGAGCATAGACCTGAAAGATCATATCAGCATTTGCGCATGACACTGCTTTCAGGGGAAATCCTATGAATATAGATGGATGCCCTTCAGTTCTAGCCCCAAGGGTGTTTTCCAACATAGTGGAGACAGTGCTACTTCCCCTGTGAAGGAGGGGCATCAGAGTTCTGGCATATCTGGATGATTTATTGATATTAGCCAGTTCCACAGAGCAGGCCATGGCTCACGTAACAGAGACCATGGAACACCTGTCCACTCTGGGTTTTGCTCTGATTTTGCAAAAGAGCTCACTGTGCTCTTCCCAGGTAGTGAGCTATCTGGGGCTCCAATTGGACTCAGTGAGAATGCGTGCCTGTCTGTCTCTGGACAGGGTCCAGGCTCTCATTTACGAATTGGACAGATGCTAGCCCTTCAAGGTGGTGTCTATGAGACGCGTCATGATATTACTGGTCTGATGTTGGCTGTGCATGTTATGGTACCGTCAGGTTCACATGCGCGAATTACTACACATGTGCAATACAACGGTGGTTCACCTATTGGGCTTGGACCCAGCTTGGAACCCTAATTATCGTCTACCCATCCCTGCATCCCTGAGTAGTGACCTATCATTCTGGAGAGACACAGACAGGCTGAGACTCGGGGCCCCTCTGGGCAGAATAACGGCTCACGTCTCTGTGTACATGGACGCTTCCCTATTAGAAAGAGGAGGTACATGTATGGGCAGGACGATAGGGGGACGTTGTTTTTCCCCATTCAGACCATTTTACCATCTGGAGATCAGGGCAGTTTTTGTTGGTTTTTACCCCACTTCACGCCCTTGATCACTGAACAGGATGTACGAGTGTGGTCAGACGACCGCACAATGGTGGCGTACATTAATCGACAAAGGGGGGGTGAAATCCCCCTCAATACACAGACTGGTGTTCAAGTAATGCGAATGGGCATCGACCCATCTCTGATCGCTGGTAGCCTCTCACATTCCAGGGAAATTAAATGTGGGTCGAGGGGGAATCCAAGGTCAGACGAATGGTCACTCCACCCGGAGCTTATAGAATTGGTGGAAGAAATTCGGCAGAGCTCAGGTGGATCTCTATGGTTCTCTCTGAGGCCATCGGGCAGGCCTTCATTGGGGTGGACGCTTTTGTGTGTCAGGAATGGCTGTAAGGCCTCCTTTACGTTTTTTTCCTCCACTTGGTGCCTGCTGCACATGATTCAGAGAATTCGGCAGGGGAGATCGTCAGTTATCTTGATTGCTCCGGGGAGACCAGGCGCAGCCACGTTCCCGGAAATGGTGGAGATACTTTGCACCCCACCATGGCGGATTCCGCAGGGATACACTGACCCAGGCTCAGAGAACACTGCTTTCCCCGCCCATTCTAATTCTACCCCTCTGGGCTTGTCCCCTGAACAGGAAATATATAGTCGCGGCGGGTTAAACATGAATGTTCCAACTACTCAAGGGGCGCGCGTGACCTCTACCGCTAAAAGTTACGCATTCAGATGGAAGCTTTTTGAGTGCTGTCATTTTTCACGCGGTTTATTTCCCAGTCCTGTGGGAATATCCAGTGCTGTGTTTTTTTCAGCATTTATTGGAGGAGGGGAAATTGCCTGGCACTATAAAAGTTTATGCGTCAGTAATTTCAGCTTGCATGTAGGTTGGAGGAATACTTCTGTGTTTTCCCACCCGTTGGTCACACAAGTTCATCACTTACGGCCCACTGTTAGATTGGCCTCCGGAATGGGAGCTGTCCTTAGTCCTGGAAGCACTACAGAAACCTCATTTTGAGCCTCTGGAGTCAATCTCCTTGAGACTATTATCCATCAAGATGGCACACCTCTTCGCGTTATCTTCTGTTAAGAAAGTGAATGATCTGTGTGCCCTCTCAGTCCATCCGAGTTGCTGCGTAATTAATGGTGACCTCAGTTAAGTCGTCTGAGACCTAACCCTGCCAATTTTTCCAAAGGTGATCAAGACCGCAATTAGGTCTCGGATTCTGGAACTCGAAGCCTTCTCGCCTCCTCCCTTCTGAGTGAGGTTGAGAGAGGGTTGCACTGATTGTGTCCAGTACGCACCTTGGCCGCGTACATGGCCAAGACTGTTCACATTAGATCCTCAAAACAGCCCTTTGTGTGGGTCAGCGAGGGCTGGAACGGCTCTTTCCAAGGGCTGGTTGCCCCATTGGCTTTTTTATTTTTATTTTATTTTTTATTTAACCTTTATTTAACCAGGTGGGCACGGTGAGAACAATTTCTCATTTAAAACGGCGACCTGGCCAAGATAAGGCAAAAAATGTGCAAGTACAGACAGAGTTACACATTAATACAAATACACAAGTATTACACAAAGGGTACAATAAAGACAAAAGATAAAAAATACAGTTGAAATGCAATCGAAATTGAACGAGGTAGATGTAGGTACATGTACAATTAGTACAAAGAAATCTTAGATTTAGAGGTAGATCGAATTAGTGTAGATAGCAGGCAAATACAATGTAATAATTTGACATTAGTATAAAAATTTACTGTGCAAATGGAAGCAGTGCAAATAACAGTTGAGAAATAATATATTTAAAAATAAATACTGTTCAAGTCAGTATATAAACAGGTGCTTATTTGGCAGAGTGCCACGGAAATGGATCAGATAGGGAAAGGTAGTGAACATGTGCGGGGGGGTCAGCAGGTGCAATGGTTAGACAGAAGCTCTGATAATTGAGATTTAAAGGAAGTTAGGGGGACAGTGGTCATGAGTTTTAGAGTCTTCTGTAGCTCGTTCCAGTCGTTAGCTGCGGCGAACTGGAATGCATTTCGGCCAAAAGCGGTGTGGGCTTTAGGATTGATCAGGGAGATGTACCTGGATGAGCGCAGGTTACGGGAGGGTGAGGCCATTGAATTGGCTTATATCTCCGCTGGCTTTACTCCCCCTGAAGGGGTGAGAGCCCACTCCACATGGGGTGTGGCGGCTTCGGTCGCCATCCTGAGTGGTGTGGGGGTTGAGGAGATCTAGGAAGCGGCCTCATGGTCAGATTCTACTTGATCGATGTTCCTCCTTTATTTGGTCACACGGTTTTCCGTTCCATGCTCCCTGGGGAGGGACCCAAGTGAGTATTCTCCCTCGTGTCTGATATCTGTGTTGTGATATTCTTCCCTATTTTACTCTGTAAGTTGCATCCGTGTAAGAATTGTATCCTGTTCGTGTTAAAACAGAGGCTGTATTTTACATACTCCTTCATGGTGTACTATCCTTCACAGTTTTTTCCTTATTCTTATTAGGACCTTATAGGGTTCTACAGAGAGTAATCAGGGGGACATTTTGACTGGGTTGAGCTCCGCCCTTAACCACTAGGAGCTAGATATCCCCCTATGGAGCGGAGCTCCACGAAATACAGTGCCTTGCGAAAGTATTCGGCCCCCTAGAACTTTTCGACCTTTTGCCACATTTCAGGCTTCAAAAATGAAGATATGAAACTGTAATTTTTTGTGAAGAATCAACAACAAGTGACACACATTCATGAAGTGGAACAAAATTTATTGGATATTTCAAACTTTTTTAACAAATAAAAAACTGAAAAATTGGGCCAAATTATTCAGCCCCCTTAAGTTAATATTTATAGCACCACCTTTTGCTGCGATTACAGCTGTAAGTTGCTTGGGGTATGTCTCTATCAGTTTTGCACATCGAGAGACTGAAATGTTTGCCCATTCCTCCTTGCAAACAGCTTGAGTTTAGTGAGGTTGAATGGAGAGTGTTTGTGAAGGTCTGGACTTTGACTTGGCCATTCTAACACCTGGATATCTTTATTTGTGAACCATTCCATTGTAGATTTTGCTTTATATCCATCTTTCCATCAATTTTAGCCATCTTCCCTGTCCCTGCTGAAGAAAAGCAGGCCCAAACCATGATGCTGCCACCACCATGTTTGACAGTGGGGATGGTGTGTTCAGGGTGATGAGCTGTGTTGCTTTTACGCCAAACATAACATTTTGCATTGTTGCCAAAAAGTTCAATGTTGGATTCATCTGACCAGAGCACCTTCTTCCACATGTTTGGTGTGCGTCCCAGGTGGCTTGTGGCAAACTTTAAACAACACTTTTTATGGATATGTTTCAGAAATGGCTTTCTTCTTGCCACTCTTCCATAAAGGCCAGATTTGTGCAGTATATGACTGATTGTTGTCCTATGGACAGACTAGCCCACCTCAGATGTAGATATCTGTAGTTCATCCAGAGTGATCATGGGCCTCTTGGCTGCATCTCTGATCAGTCTTCTCCTTGTATGAGCTGAAAGTTTAGAGGAATTGCCGGGTCTTGGTAGATTTGCAGTGGTCCCTCTATGGGGCTCCTCTCTACTAATACAGGAGAGATAAACCACTAAAAGCTAGAGCTCCCTCTATGGGGCTCCTCTCCACTAATACAGGAGGATTAAACCACTAGGAACTAGAGCTCCCACTATGGGGCTCCTCTCCACTAATACAGGAGGGATAAACCACTAGGAGCTAGAGCTCCCCCTATGGGGCTCCTCTCTACTAATACAGGAGAGATAAACCACTAGGAGCTAGAGCTCCCTCTATGGGGCTCCTCTCTACTAATACAGGAGGGATAAACCACTAGGAGCTAGAGCTCCCTCTATGGGGCTCCTCTCCACTAATATAGGAGGGATAAACCACTAGGAGCTAGAGCTCCCCCTATGGGGCTCCATTCCACTAATACAGGAGGGATAAACCACTAGGAGCTAGAGCTCCCCCTATGGGCCTCCTCTCTACTAATACAGGAGGGATAAACCACTAGGAGCTAGAGCTCCCTCTATGGGGCTCCTCTCTACTAATACAGGAGAGATAAACCACTAAAAGCTAGAGCTCCCTCTATGGGGCTCCTCTCCACTAATACAGGAGG
>JACXGM010026878.1:0-14706 GCA_016801145.1 Umbra pygmaea
TGTGTGTGTGTGTGTGTGTGTGTGTGTGTGTGTGTGTGTGTGTGTGTGTGTGTGTGTGTGTGTGTGTGTGTGCGGTGTGGGGGGGGGGGTCTGGTTTAACTTACCAACTGAGGACCTAAAGTCCTCACAAGGTAAGTAAAACCTGACCAAAGTGTCTTTATTGGGACATTTTTCAGTTAAACTTTGTTAAGTTTAGACACAAATGTTATGTTATTGAGATTAATGTCAGGGTGAGATTAAGGTCAGGGTTAGATAAAGGTTAGGGTTGGGGTTAGTGGATTTTTTAAGATTATGGAACATTTTCTTTGACCAATACAAATGTCTAGATGTGCTTAGTAGGGCCTATGCAGCCAAAACATTTCTTATGTGGACATATTGTGAAAATGTTGTGAAACTATTGAGTTTACGGAACTCAACAGCTTTAGTTCACAATGATGGAAGATTCGAGCAGACATTTTCTCTAGTAAATGTTTCGGAACGCTCAACTAAAACATTTTGTTTTGAAGAATGAGTGCACATAACAAAACTGCAAACTTGCATAGTCAATTTGTTGCAAAAGTGGCGCTGTAGAGCCAAAAAGGGTCTCACTATGTCACGCTATGTGCCAATTTGTGCCACATATCATCACTGTGGCCCACTTTCATACTTGAAATGTATCACAATAGATATTTTTATGCCAAAGTTAACTTCTACTCCATCCCATCTTAACTTCGCTTCCACTGCTTAACTCCTCCTCCATATTTACTGGATTGGTCATGCCATAACTACAGAAGAAAACCTCCCTCGATAGTTTTTTTTTTCTTGTTGTCCAGAATGTGCGGCAAATCAGTATACTCTAACTGTCAAGTCACACGAGGAAAATGCATTTAGCCTACTGTTGCAGATTCTTTAAACCCGATATGTTCTTGTTATTGAACACCCAAAAATACCTTTCATTATTGTTTACACTGGATCTGCTTTCCGCATTCATTAACACCCGGTTATAGACAGAAAAGATGCCAATAGCCTACTGATCACAAAGCGCAAGAGAGACGGATCCGTCCGAGACCGTGTGGAAGTCATAAACTGCAGTGCGGCATCCTCTGTTAATATCCACTAATCCTGTTTGGTAGTAGCATATGCTTGAATATTTAATTTCGACCAGTCTCGCACAGGCAGAGCTAAGTAGACACCATGTCATCTTTGCAATAAACCCCCACGTTATTGGTCCTACCTGCAAGCATCATTAGCTACCATCATCATAACATCATAATAACATAGGCTACTCTATTTTTCATCACCCATAGCAGAGATCATGATAACATTGACATATTTTACTCAACTAGATATGCCCTTTAGGGCATTTGCGCTGTATTTAGTGGACAATTCACGATGCGTTTAACAAGCACAAGTGTTCAAAGCACAATCTCAGCCTAACTCGTTTTTCTGTAAATCGAAAAGATGATGATACAAAAAAAGTTAAAGGACACTTACCCCCTTTGAACATGGTGGAATATTTATGTCGTCCTCTGTCCTTTGAGAATCATCTATTATTGTAATCTATTCCATACGCAAATTGCTCTCTTTAACTTACCAAAAACAATAAAAAGTTTGAAAATGTTCTATATGACGAGTCTAATTTCTCGCTCCTCTTGACTCCGTTGCTGTCCAGCCAAAACATTCAGCATATAGTCTAAAAATTAGTCAACAAACGTTGGTTTCCTCTAATCCAGTTGAGTACCCTAGGTTGGGGTATGGGACATATTTTTTCAAGCAGGATTTGGAATACATGCAACGCGCTTTGCGACGAGATGCACTGAAATGATAATTTCAAAAGCAAAATAACCCCGGTGATTGTTGTGAGAAGCAACTGAAGCTGGTTTCAAAACTCTTCATAACCATGTCACTTACTGCAAAGGAATGCAAAACATCGATTCTTTAGGCAAAACGACTGTGCGTACATCGGGTTATCCAATAAAGACACGATCATTTTAAAAGGTCAATCTAAATTTCGTCGGAGGTATAATATGATGTTCCTTAAAATCGTTAACTAACAGTAGTTATTATTTAGATTTACGTTTCGTCTCTGAAGTCGGATTAGGGGCTGGGTCCTCAAATCCTCCTTAATAATATTGAGTTATGCCATTCTTCTGTTGAAATCCCCCCGAAAATATTCCCTTACTTTCACGTAAGTATTCGAGAGCTGCAGTAATATTCCTGCTTTTCTCCGTTTAATCTGTGAAGACCTTTCGAATGATGCCCTTTCCTCAAAGAATTAAGACTTTCGCCATCCTGCACTCAGGTAGACTAAAGAAAGTAGATCTGTGGGTTCGCTCTCATCGCAAGCTCTCTGTGTAGGCTCGTTTTTTATGGAAAAGGCTTACGGTTGAACTCTCCAATTGTAAAATGTGAATATTGTCTCATTTTCACCTCAACCTTTTCGTTTGAACATTAGTTTTCACATAACTTCACACCAATAAGTATATAAGTGTATATATTGTAGTAGCTATATATTGTAATTATTTATTCGGTTAACCTATGGGCTCTGAAGGAAGTTAGAGAACTGTGGTTGTACCTTTTGTAATTTAGAGCAAATAATACAACTGTATTATCGTGAACTATTACGCAATTACTTAGAAATATCTCTCTATATTCTCTTCCTCGCCCACCTTGACAGCTGACAGGCCATTTCGCTGTCTCTCCCACTAGAGTTATACTGATATAATACATAGATGTCCCCTAAGTCTTCGGTGTTGCTGTGTGTTTGGCTACTGGTGGCACTGGCATTGTAGTGTGGTTGTGACTGTAGTTTTCCCAGGAGCCGAGACTTTCGTAGCCAATAGTTAACTGAACTGATGGTGTGTGGGACGCTTAACAAGTCTGGATAAAGAGTCTTGCAACCCAATATAATAACCTTTATATTAACCTTCAGTAAATCCATGCCTAACCGATCTATTGTATTGTACTGTGTTTGTGTGAAATAAAATATACATAAAACGTGGAGATCTTTATGTTTCGGTAAATTGGAAAAAGTGGCGACAGATAACCACAATTACCAAATTATAAATTTGAAACATGTTCAAGTCAATAAGCTGTGTTTTTTACAGAAACAACTAATTTAGCAGATGCCCTTATAGCTTCCACATACAGCAATTGAGGTACTTCGTTGTTCATTTGTTAGGATACTTGAAATAGCTACCAGTCAGATGATCAAATATAAATTGCCACTTCAATTGTGACATTGTATTTGAATTACTAAGAAATAGTTTGTGTCTTTTTACGATCGTCCGGTTGTACTGCAACATAATGCAACGCAAACGTTGAACAATTTCAACGCATGCAGTACACCAATCGTACTGCATCGCAAGACCGCAAGGCAATCGCACCAATGCGGACTGCTCCATTGAAAATGAATGACCGCAAGCTGTTCGACGTGTCTGGTGGACATATGGCGTCAGACTTTCCGCTGCGTTCATTTTACCGTGGTGCTGCGCCAAGAAAAAGAAAAACACAAACATTTAGACATTAACAATTTGTTTGACACATTAAGTGCATTTGCTTGTCACTTGGATAATCTATCTGGTGTGACGCAGGTTATTCAACTCGTTGTGCCTGCATGCATGTGAAACAGAGCGGACTGTCCTGTAACCAATCAGGCTGGACATCCACCAGAAACGTCAGATCTGATATTCACCGGAGCAGTGGTGCGCAATTTACGACATTGGTTGCACTTGCACATGTTCTTCGAATTGGCCATCAGACTCAGTGCAATGTTGAGAAGATATTTTTAGCTGTCACTTGGTTCCCTGGCCTATTTGATTGAATCACAATTTCTAATAGGCCATTCTGTGCAAGTATAAATATTTTTGGGGATAGTGGAAGTTATATTTAGATATTTAGTTGGTCAGTTACTTGTCAGTTGAAATACGTTTTGCTTCCACTTTACAGCAAATTAGGAATTTGTTTGAAATACCAAGAAGATTATCAAAAACAATTATCCAGTTTAATTGTGACACTGTATTTTAATTACTGAGCTATAGTTCATGTCTAATCCCATATGGAAATGTGATATATATGGCCAAACATCAGAAAAACCATAACATATCTTTAAAATATATGACCCAACATGTTAATTACATATTTAAATGTGACATACATTTAAGAAAATATATTACCCAATATGTAATAAACATGTTTCAGACCCTTAATTATCATCAAATAATATGTATGCATTATACTGTATATAACATCAATATCCCACACGTAAGCATTCATGCTTTTTTGAATTTGTAGACTCTAGGCAAATTGTTAACTGACATAAGGCGAGAAAAAACTTAGTAGTATTTTTATATGATATACTCTGTGTTCCAAATTATTATGCAAATTGTAATTAACAGTGTCATAAACATTAAACATTTAGTTTTTCAATCAAACTAATGGATGGAATTGTGTCTCTGCGCTCTTTGGATAACTGAATTCAATCTCAGACACCTGTGATAATTAGTTTGCCAGGTGAGCCCAATTAAAGGAAAACTACTTAAGAAGGATGTTCCACATTATTAAGCAGGCCACAGGTTTCAAGCAATGTAAGAAAGAAAAATTATATCTATGCTGCGGAAAAGTGTCAACTAGTGGAATGCCTTGTACAAGGTAAGAAAACATTAGATATTTCACAAAACCTAAGCGTGATCATCGTACTTTGAAGAGATTTGTGGCTGATTCAGAGCACAGACGGGTTTGTGCAGATAAAGGCATAATGAGGAAGGTTACTGCCAGACAAATTCATTGGATTAACAGAGCAGCTTCTAAAATGCCATTACAAAGCAGCAAACAGGTATTTGAAGCTGCTGGTGCAGTTGTGCATAAACCTAATATCTATATATATATATGTATATAGAGTTTCTGACTGACCACTTACTTCCATGGTACAAAAAGAAGAACCGTGCCTTCCATAGCCAAATCATCTTCATGCATGACAATGCACCATCTCATGCTGCAAAGAATACCTCTATGTCATTGGCTGCTATGGGCATAAAAGGAGAGAAACTCATGGTGTGGCCCCCACCCTCCCCTGACTTCAACCCTATTGAGAACCTTTGGAGCATCATCAAGCAAAAGAGATTGAGAGTGTGAGGCAGTTTTAATCAAAACAGCAGCTCTGGGAGGCTATTCTGACATCCTGCAAAGAAATGCAAGCAGAAACTCTCCATAAACTCACAGGTTCAGTGGATGCAAGAATTGTGGTGAAATCAAAGAAGGGGTCCTATATTAACTTGCGCTGTTAAGATGTGTTTGATTGAAATAGGCTTTTGATTTCAGTAAATATGACCTCCTAATGCTGCAACGTCTTTACAATTCATTACAACCTTTAAAATGTTTTTCAAACTCTGTTGTGCATAATAATTTTAACAGTGCATTTTGGGTTTTTTATTTTTGAAAAATATATTGTTTTAATTTTGTGGTTTGTTTAATAAAATTTTACTTATACCCTAACGGTTGGTGACTGGAAAATTATACTGACTGTCATTTGCATTGACTATTTAGGAAAATCAGTGTAAATTATAATTTGCATAATAATTTGGAATGTGGCATATTTAAATAATCTCAAATATACATTGAGATATTATTATACATCACTTATACACATTGTAAATCACAGGTAAATGCAGATATGGATGTCAAATGTGGAAATGTATGAAGAAATGAAGAAAATTGCAATTTTTGTATATTTTGACATGTATGTACATGTATGTGATAATGTTTCCACCAAGACAAACATATATGGCCATAATGGATGTCCATATGGGTTTGTGTCTTTTTCTGAATTTCCGGTTGTACCACAGCAATGGTAAAGCAATGCATGAGTTGACATTTTTTAATGCTTGCGGTACACAAATCGCACCACATCGCAAGACCGCAAGGCAAACACACTATTGCAGATTGCTACATTGACAATGAATGATTTCCGGCAATGGAACGCATGTGGCGTGTCTGGTGGACGTCCAGCGTAATCTGGTCATGGATGGAAGTGCAGCTCATATCAAAGTTACATTGCACTTTGGAGTCAGACTATGCCTAGAGCTGTGTTTAGTATTATTTTGTGTAGATGACAACAGCATAGATGGGATATAGTAAAAAAAATGCTATTACAATAGGAGAGCGATGCACAAGCATAAGCAAAAGTGTTGTGCCTTTGTGTTTTTTCCGTCAGTGCAGTTGCAATAGGGCACTGGGGCAGCCAAAGCACATCATTTGTATTATTATGTTCTAGGTAACTAACATGGCCAATGCTTTCTTAATTCAATACCTATTTCAAATAGGATAGCAACATGACAGAATAATGACTTGCTGCTGTTTGCACTCAGTACATGACTGTTACCAATGTAGCTAATATCAGGGTGACTCAGTTTTCCACTGAAACTAAGTTATACACCCCTAGTAAAACAGTCCTTTAGAATTTTATTTTATAATAGAATCCTGTAGGCCACATGATATTTTTAGAACACAATTTTTAGACATTAAACATTTAAACAGTTTTAGAACACAATCCAGTAAATTATTGCTAGAATTCTCAAGGATTGTCATAATACTGCATATTCATGCTCTCCGTGGTGCTGAACTTGAGAGACAAAGCAAGGAGACTTAGTGAAAATGAGTGTGTTTAGTCAGATCATGTACGGAATGATTACACTCACCAAATATACTCCAGTGATTGAATGTACAGGCGCCCGAGCTGCACACAAGGAGTTGTTGGAAAGCGCACACAAGGAGTTGTTGGATGTGGCACTGTGATTCGGGTTTTCTATTGCAACTTCCAGGCAGCACTGTAGCAATTTGTGCTGTCTCTTTCTGGAGGTTTGGTGAAAGCCGGAGAACCTATAGTCAGACTTGAACTACAAACTATCATGACGTGTATTGTCCTGCAATGCAGCGACTAGCCCACTACACCACGCAGATGCCAGAGAAAATCTGAAATTACTGAATAGGACACCTATGGAGTTCAATCTCCGGGACTCTCCCGCCCCCTCAGACCACCATTAATGTTGAAGGAATTTTTTAGATAAAATATGCTATTTAAAAATTCCATTTGCCAAATGCATTTTCTTCCTAGAGTGAATATTAACAAAAATAAACAAGAATGCTTTATCACAGCTTAATCCATCTGGATCTGATCCCATTTCATCCTCTTATTTCAGTCGTCTGACCAGGGCTCGAAATAGGCTACACAGCGTCCCGAAAATGTCTGGCACGGTTCATAACCAACTTTGGGACGTTTACGGGACGATGGCCAGTAAAATATAACATGCATAAAACACTGGTTACAAACGCACATGTTTAATCAAAAGTCGTATGAAACAGATCATAAGTCATCTGCAAAGTTGATATTAAAGTATTGTAACGGTCCCGGCCAGGGGCGCTGTAAAGGGGGGGTAAAGGATGACGATTCTCGGGGCCCATGACTAAGAGGGGGCCCAGAGAAGCCCTGTCTCAGCTGTGTTGGGGGCCCTGTCAAGATTCTTTTCATGGGGCCAAAAATCCTTAGCAGCGCCCCTGGTCCCGGCTGATACGAAAAGACTTAGCTCTCAAACTGGTGTTATAAGGGATTTATTAACGTGTCCTTTTAAATTTACTTATCCCATTAAAACGACCGTAAGAGGTTGTGCCCTTATCAGCCTGGTGTTAAACATTGCAATATACAAAAACGTTCAACTGTTTCATAAATAATATCTAGCGCTGGTTGCCGTCTGTTATTTTTTCAGTTACTTTCTCTCCCCTTCTGTCATCTTGCGCTGTCTATCTCGCGCCCGGATAGGACATCTCAATGTTTGCTTCAAAATAAAAGGCTGCATATGTGCAGCTTTTAAAATAGTGGTAGGCTATCTGTTATAAAATTATTGGGAAATTACAAACATTAACTGAGATTATTTATCCTTGAAAAAACAGAAAGAGATAAACTTAAGCTTAATAAGCAACAGTGTAGCTATACAAATATACAATACATTTTAATTACATTATACTAACGTAGGCCTAATGGTTATTTACAAGTAGGCTATTAGCTATTAATAATCACAAACGCAACAATATTTTCATTTCCGCGCAGTGGGGGAACACCTTTGAGATATGCTATGAGATGCTATTCTCCCGATGAGCTGCATTCTCAAATGTGCACTTGATCTGAACAGTTTTAGTATTAGGCCTATGTATTGATGAATATTTAGGCCTATCATAATGGTAAAACATATAAAGACGGAAGATCTGAAGTTGCAAACATATGACTGTGACTTAAGCTTTTTTGAAAACCGAACACAAATGAAATGCAGGTTTAACTAGCATGTCAGGACGTTTTAAAAATAATTCATAATAATCAGATATTGACCATATGGTAATTGCAAGGTGATATAGGCTATGTAATTATTTAGGTTATGTAAATGTAAAATCTTAGAAAACCATTCCAATGTTGGTAAAATAGGCATATTATGTTAGAATGCGAATTACCCGGCTGTAGAGAAAGTAGCACTAGAGAAAACGGTTGTATGATCTTTATGACCTGAGATTAATAGACCTACATAACCTACTAATTCAAATGTACAAAATTGTTTTAGAACATGATATTGTTGCATTTGAGGCTGTGGAATCTTGCAGCTGATAACAGCTCACAGCACTTCGTTGTGTAATTTTGTCGCGCCGTTCCGGGTGGAATGTCAATGTGATGCGTGAGGGCTTTCTTGAAGGGCATTTTCAGAGAACTTTAGCAACAGTCTGTTTTTAACTGACAGCTGATATAGCTAGTTCAGTCAGCATGACGTAACAATAATAGTGGACTAATCTACTCACAAAAACGATCTAATTTAGACAAAGATATATAGCTAAATATTTTTTATTCTGAAGATAGGCAATGGTAAAAAACAGTAAAATGTTTTTTTTGTTTTGTTTTAATGTGATTGACGCTTCTGAATTTCTGTTAAGTACTTATTATTTGTTACAAATACAATTTCTCTTGTGAACTTGCCCCATTCATATAAATATAGCTATTTTAGGGCTTGGTGTTTTTGGTCATTAAAAGTTAATCGTGTGAAATGGTTCAAAACTTAATATAATAAATTTTCACAAATGCATGATTCTTCACTGTTCCCCAAAAGTCAAATTGGAATATATACTGTGTGTATGTGACTGGGTGGATCTGTTTTGCACATTTTGTCTTGTGATTTCACCAGAACGAATAGCTCAGTCTCCGCAATGGATTGAAGCGCGCATCCGTGTGAAGACTGTGCGAGCCACAAGGCAACACTGTATCCTCTTGATAGTTTGCAGCTGCTGTTTTATTTATTTGTAGCCTATTGGTAAATCCATGGCCCGAATATGTTTTAAAATGTGGTGGGGACAATATCGACCCTTGCAAAAAGTGGTGGGGACATATATATTAGGTGCGTTAATGTGATCGCCCCCTCTCGGCATTTCAGATGCCCCCTAATCACCACTCGGCTAGCGCCGGCTCTGTTCAATCTGCATATTTTGACAAATTATAGAGAAAATATACAATAAAAAAGTTCCTTATTCCAAACACAAGTTTCAATACAAAACATGGGGTTCTAAGACTAATCCACTGAATAACTATGAAATTTGTTTTAGCATACTGTAAATTGTTCTACATATTGTTTACACCAAACAGGGTTCAACACATTGTTGATAACCAGTGCCAACCAAGGAAATTTGGTATAATAGTACACCACACATCATAGCTTTGCATTCTAAAAATGCCAGAGGAAACACTGGTGTTTGTAATTTCTAAATTTTTCTACCCCTCACCCCCATGAGTATCACACCTGCTCTCCTATACTCAGGACCACATGGCCATTGGAGACACTCTCTTGAAGGATTGGACATCAAGCAGGCTTCGATGGTCAAGCACCTTTTCTACCAACAAATGTAGCTGATGGGTTATTCTCTAGTTTTATGTACAAAGCATGAAACAAAAACATGACAATATTTCTTTTTCGGAATTCATGCAGGTTGTTATGCAGAATAAGTCTGTGTAAATTTCTCTCCATCTATCATAATCCTTTCTTCTTCTACGCATATATTTGTGAGTCATTTCTGTCACATCCCTGTCTCATTCACAGCCAGATTTCCACAGAACAGCAATGACACATACAGGAGGTGAAAATCTAGTCATAACGTTTGATGAGGCAAACACACGGGGGCTACATTGAATTGCACATTGTTTCAATTAACATACATATACTGTATAAAATATTTTACATGGTATCCCACAGACAGCTTACCACCGATCGATAAATTGTACATCGATTGTTTCGCCTAGGACCACATCACTCTGCATTTGATTACTGCGCCCTTTGTTGCTCTCACATGCGTTTTAAAACATGGCGGCCTCCTCGGCGGATATTCGGGTGATTTCAGCTAAAAAAACGACTGGTAAATATGCATTATTTTAAAACCAACACAATGAATAACGGAGTACTTGATGAATGTGATGTGTTTAAGAATGTTGGTATACAATGCTATCATGACTATACAATATAATGTACAGTACAAGCTGACACCTACCGACCATCATCTAATTAATGATAATATTAACGAGAACAGCTGCGTAGGAAATGGTAAGAAGCAGTAGTTGATTTTCAAGAAATAAAATAAATATATTTTGACATATGAACAAGAGCTATATACGGACAGTTCACGCGAACTAACGTAGCTGGTATTTTTGATTTAGTCAGGAAGCTAAAAGTAGCTAAACTTCATGGACAAAGAGAAATATAGAAGGGCATTGACACTAAAAGGCTGTTTTATCAGAATCTTATGAGAGTGCCAATCTGTTTAGCTAACATTCCTTCCCTTTTCATTACCAAAGGTAGGCCGTTCACTGTGAAACACTATTGACTTCAGAGTTGCTTGTTAGTTGTATTACAAAGGGAGTGTGTTTTCAGAAATTAAAGAGGCAGTGTTGATACATAACCTATTTACAATCATACATAAGCTAGGCTTTCCGTTCCAAGTTTTTAACGCGGGTAGTTTGATGACATGCGGCCATAGACTGTATACATAGTACAGGACAACATGTGTTTCGTTTGTCATTGGTTTGTGAAGATCTGATTTGAGTCGTCGAGTTTTCCCAAGGGGGAAGGCTTAGCCCCGGAAGTTGAAGCAGCCCCGGATGGATTCTGATGCTATCTGGCTACCACCTTACATTAGCATTCCATTCATTTTAGGGGTCACTTTGACAGCTAATATATTTACATCCAAAGCATTTAAAGACTATTTGTCCTTTGTTCATTTCTAAAGAAACAGGACAATGTATAAAAAGCTCCATTACCTTGTATCTCACGTTATCGCCCTGTAGCGTTTTTGCAAAAATATGCTATTGTGTCATAACCACACAACTTACTGTCGCACAGTAGAGAAATTCCCATATAAATCCAGGAGAAGCTTGCAGGCAATTGGGGGGACGTGGAGGCATACAGTCAAAATAAGAAAATAATTCATCAGAATACTTACCAAAAGTTGCTCCTACGCTCATGGACAACTCCTACTCACACTCTCCTTCCTCTGCAAGAGGCAAGATTCGGAATGATTCAGATTTCTCTTGGCACGGCTAAAATAAGAATTACAACTTTCAGAGACGTTGCTCATGTCACATCTACTTATTCACGCTCAGCTTGAAGCTGCGCAGTAAGCTCGGCTACCACTGAAAAAAGGCTTCTAATTGGCTTCACTTGATCTCCGTAGAAACGAATGGCGTGGCTCAGTCCGTCTTGAATACTGTCACTCAGTTTGCCGTTACAAACGCTGCCATCTTGGTTGCGGATGTGACAATTTTAGACGAGAGGCGGTATCTGACTGTGATGTTAGCTGAGAGTTGGCAATGCTGCTTACACTCTACGTTACTTTTAGGGATGGGCATGATTAATGATTAATCAATGATCGGTAATTGATCATTAAGAATTTTGTTGATCGCGTTCATTTGTTATTGATTAAACTAATGCAGGTTGCATTACATGTAAGTTTTGAAGCAATTAAATTAATTTCACTGTGTGGCAGCAATTAAATATTTTGCCAACCAAGGGCAATATTTGCCGCCATACTCAGATACCTGCATGTTTCCGTTTTGATTTCAAAAGTAATCATAAAGAGGAATCAGGTTCCCCGGGCAGAGTATGTAATCGGAGCAGAGTGGGAGAGTTCCAGAAGGCTCTTGCTCAATATCGCTCCAGTACCGCTCCAGTAGCGCTCACTTCACATGGTCAGGATATGCCCAGCCTAATGAGCCATACGTGTGTAGGTTACTTGCCTGGCGAGTGCGCTTTGTTAATGTGTCATCATGGAGTTTGCTAAATACTTCATCAACATACATGGTCATACAATGGATGGGTTTTGTTAATATTGTAATATGACTTAAAAAATACTTGGAGCGAATTTGGAGTATCATTATTTTTCATGTGAGCAATGTGTGGGTTTGAGTGGAGCGGTTGAAAAAGGTGTGTAGTGGTGGAGCGGAGCGAACCAACTGCTCAGTGAGCTAGTAGCGGGATTACCAAATGCTCAACTCCGCTCACATAGCTACTCTGTCCCCGGGCTGGCCAAGTTAGCGTAGAGGTATCTGTGCATCCCGGCAACGTCAGTCCCCGGAGTGGGTGTTTTCGGCGGCAGGACTAATGGTCACCAGGTTGCGGTCGCGTCTGACCCCAGATCATGTCAATGCTGATCTTTCTCAACAAAAATTAGTAGACTGGTGCAGAAGTTGTAATGTGAGTTACTAATTATTTTTTATGAGGCTTTGTTAAAAAGCCTAATTGGTTAAGTAGCCTAATTAATTGTCAGGTAGGCCAATCTTTCTCACCCTCTTTCTCAACTCTGTGCCTTGGATAGTTTTAAATTACATTTGGACAAAACCTACCAGATTTAAGTAGGCTATTATTATGTTTTTGGTTTAACATAATTTTTTTAAATTATTTATTATTTTGGAACAAATGTGGGTCTCTGTTTAAGAACGCAGGCTCGCAGCTGCAGGTTCCACTGCTTTTAGAGCACCGCAGCGCATATATCTTCAAGTTTAGGCTAACCAAACGTCCAGTGTGACTGCCACAAGTTGTTCTTCTTGTAATAATGACTTCATAGAGGAAAAACACCCTGTATTTTCATAGCATTTTTAATTTATAAGAAGTTAATGAATGAATTTTAATATGAAAATATTAATGATTAATCGATAGTTGATTGTTAATTCTAGTTTAATTGTTAATTAAAAGAAAATTTAATCGAATTCCGATCCCTAGTTACTTTACACAATTTTACTGGCACAGTCAATGCCAATCACTTTATAGCCACTCCCTAAACCACCCCCTGCTTTGTTGCCAATTTTAAAATCAACAAGACCATAATTAAAAAAATTAACATAATTCTGTATTGCAGAACACTTAAAAAAACTAGCGATTGAGACCATATACTCATTATGAAAATGTTTACAGAGGTAATAAATCAAGTGAGAAGTGTCTCTCATTCTCATAGACTATTACAGAAACCAAGCTCTTTTGCAACCAGATGTATCGCCCCCAGCTGGAATTCAGATAGAATGCAGGTTTAAGGCACTTCCTCATTTGTGTCAATTTGACAAACTGGATGCTCACACTTAGCCTGGTCCTACCAGAGTCTCATACGTACATTTAATTTGTACAGAGGGTCTGGCCACTCTCCATTGACAAGCGTTAACTTCCTTGAAGGTGGGTACTTTGTTGAAATTTAAAACTATTGGATCTGCCCATAGCCACTCTTAGGGATGGGGGATAATTCAATATTTATCGTTATCAAATTTTGGAAAATAATATCGAGAAGAATATCCCATATCGACTAGGGCTGTGCCGATACAATGATTTAATGATGAATCGCGATTCTTTTCTTCACGATTTTGTATCGATACTCTGGGCTCTAGAATTGATGTTTGCTCATTTTATTTAATGCCGGTAACATGTGAGAGAAAGAAGTAACGTGAGTGCAGTACTACGCACAGTCCTGTAGGTGTCAGTAAGCACTAAGCAGCGGGTAACACCTGCCGCTATCCCCACCCTTACCAAAGAACTCTGGTTTCTAGAAATCAGCCTAATGGTGATGGGACAACCGACTGTTACGCGAGTCGGAGTCAACCGGACGGTTGTTGGTTGGCCTACCAAGTTAATAGATTTTGTCACCGGTTCGCGTGCCCACGGTGGGAGGAGACACCCATTTGATTACATTAGACTCAAGCAGTACCCTCGGTTACGGTCTTGTTCAGTAGCCTCTCCTTGTGACAGCCTCTACCATGCAGCCTGCAACATTAACTTAATATAACTACCATGACGTGTAGCTATTTGTATGTGATGTACTTCCCCATCGATAATGTGGGTGTCTTGGATCTCTGCTAGTTTGGGTTATTAACCAAGCTTTGATTCTAGTGCATAGATGATTGTGTTCATGGCAATTCCGCTTGATTACATCAACTCGAGTGGTTGCACGGTTACTTTCGGTCTCGTTCAGTAGCTTGGTGCGTGGTCTCGGCAATTCCGCTTGATTACATTAGACTCGAGCGGTTGCACGGTTACTTTTGGTAGGGACATAATAAAATGCTTAACGTGAAAAAGCTTAACGTGGTTTAATGTACCTAAACAAGTATCAATCGTCACCAAATTTCTCATGGCCATATCTTGTCATGAACAATTAAGCCTGTCAAAATAACTAAAC
>JACXGM010026879.1:0-14705 GCA_016801145.1 Umbra pygmaea
CACACACACAGTATATACACATACATACATATACTGTATATACACATTAATAGACACACACACATAAATAGACACACACACATAAATACACACACACACATAAATAGACACACACACATAAATAGACACACACACACACAGATATAACTATAAACATATATACACACACACGCACACACACACACACATACATACATACATATACTGTATATACACATACATACATATACTGTATATACACATAAATACACACACACATAAATAGACACACACACATAAATAGACACACACACACACACACACATTTAACTATAAACATATATATATATATATATATATACACACACACACAATCACACACACACACACACACAGGAAAAGTTTATTTTTATTTGCCAGGATTGACATTCATTTTACATACCTAAAAGACTTATCCAAACCAACCGTCATTCCAATGTAGTACTGTCCTTCAGAACCTCTGGAGATGTGTAAATATATATATTGTTTGATGAAACAGACATTTCTAGAATGTAAATTGTGACATTTCCTTCTTTTCATCAATCATCTCTGTCAAGTGATCATTTGCTTTAAAGGATCATTGGACTGGATCTGAGAGGCTTTTTCCAATGCGATAGATTCCGATAGCTTTCAGCAACATTTACCAAATCCGCTTGTGCCGATGTCGGGATGTGACATAACTGTAATGTAAACTTGCATGTCTCTCTCGAATTCCATGTGACCTCTGGAAGTAGTGCACAAGATATCCCACCTGGGACTTTGCTAATAGACCAGGAGAAATGTGTATTGTGGGGGAATTCTATACTGTAGGTCAATGGGCTGGGCTGGTTTCTGAGCACACCCAGCTCAAGACGCCTTAAATGACACACCCACAAATTCACAATTGCGGTCTGGAGACATGACAGTGTAAAGACAAATAGTATGGCTGGCGCAGACTCAGAAAATGTTGCTGAAAGCTATCTATCAGTATCTCTCAGAAGGTAAAAAAGCCCTTAAAGTGAATACCTGCTTCCATAAAAACCTCCTCTCACTCTCCCCAGTGATGACGACCAGGTCTCCAAAATTCCTTTTACAGAACTGTCTGGCCCTGACCATGGGTAGGTTTTCAGGGTTCAGGAAATACTGAGTGTTGTTGTACTCAATCCAGCCGTCCTTTGTGATGTTGTAAACTGAAAGGTCAAGCAAATGTCAAGTACATTTTTAATTAGATGTCATTTTAGAAGTATTTTAGAATACATTTTATCTTTGTTGTGAGTGTTTGCCAGAGTAGCGATTGAAAAGTTATTGGTCTTAAAAATTAGCCTGGAAAAATCCAGACCCAAATCCGGAGGAGATATGGGTCTAGGATCTAGGAATGAAAATGACCCAGCTCGAGGGGCGGCACCAAGTATGCATTTGAAAATCTCACTGTACGCAATTGGATATAACTACGACCTATCACCAGTGGTTTTTCGCTAAGCACCTATGGCGGAGCTAACTGGTAGATTAAACTCTTGCAAAAACAGCAAAAACGTCCTTCCTAAAAAAGGAACAATTCGAGCACCGTCTTCTGTCCCTCTTTTAGACAAAAAGTCAAGTCTAACTCTTAGTGGCCAAAGCCGTTTTAAACAACTGGTGTTATTGCGATCTTACAATGTTTACTAATGACTTCGAGGTCGCAGCGCTGTCGTCATCTGTTTAACATGCTTCTGGCACGCCTATATCAGATACATCGATGTGATTGGTGCAGCTCGGCTACAAGGGCATAGTTAATGAGCAGAATTACTCGGTGCCAGAGTAACTTGCTGAGCAAATTCAAACTATGCTCTCGCGAGAACTCTGGATTTCCACGGTACTTAAAAATATTAATTTGAAAAGAAAATGTCATAAAATAGTATTTTATCATGTTATAAGCATACCCATAGCATATGACTATTATAAAATGTCTTAACCTGTATTTCTTCTTAGAAAAGATACTAATGATAATTGGACATTGTTGGTCCCAATAGACACCATGCTAAATCAATCAATAGTTCATAAGAGACTACATTATACATTTGCCATATGTAGGACCCAATATGTTATGAATACTTTAGCAAATTTTTACTTATGTACAGACATGGCCAAAGGTTTTGAGAATGTCAAAAAGTACTGGTCTCCACAAAGTATGCTGCTTCAGTGTTCTTAGATGCTTTTGTCAGTAGTTACTTTGGTATACTGAAGGAAGTAAAATTACAAGCATTCCATATATTTTAAAGGCTTTTATTGACAATTACATTAGAGCGTAACTCTCGCCAAAATGCAAGCTAAGGTCTTTTTTTTCATTTGAAAGCATAATTACGACGGAAACACCACTTTTAAGATTTTCCCTATTTTTGGTTTCGGTCAAATCGTTATTTGAACGGGAGGGATAGGGTCACTATTATGATAGCATCAAAATCGCTATTTTTAAAACACAAAGAAGGCTTGACACAACATTAAACTTTGCTCGAAGTATCACCAGGAGCTGTACACATGAAATCGAGCATTGAGAACATTGTTTGTTTACACAGAGTTTACTAAAAATAAAAGTTTTGTACAACTCAACTTAGCAGTTTTTGTTTCTGGTGGCTCCCATTTTGACAGTCAAAAAGTTTAAATCTTTGAATGCGAATGAACAGACTCCATAGGAGGAAATGTCATGAAGTTGTAATTCCAATGAAAAGCATGATATCTTAAGTACTTAGCTCATGGCAATATTGTAGTGGATTTTTAGATGTTTCACAGGACAGATTATAGCAGCTGTCTAAGGACTAGCAGCCTCTCAAACTCTTGATGACTGCCAGAGTGAGACCCGGAAGGAAAGGGGGGGCAAACCCCCCACTATGGGTAGTCAACTAGAAGCTGAGACTATTGCAACAGGGGAGAAAAGGAAATATATTAATTATTATTGCTTTAACTTTATAAGTGCATCTTAATTGTATCCTTTTACTCCCTTGACTACAATATCTATTCTGTCAACACCACTCCTAGAGTTCCCCCCACTGGCAAGAACAGCATAAGGCGGTCTGGGTCCCTCGTCTATTGAAGCCACCGATCTCCTCCTACACGGCTCTCATCAGCACCGAATTGGGAACAGCTGTGTTATGTTTGTTCTCTATATATGTGAATCTGCTGTTTCAGAGAGCATGGGAGATTGCCTTCATGTTACGTTACGTGTGTAAGCAGTGGTGGGCCATCAGGGCCTGCAAAGCCTTCTCTGCAGGCCCAAAGAGCAAAGTTTCCTGTTGTTTTGAGCCTTCTTGGTGTTTTAAGTGGCGTTTCCGTCCTCATTATGATTTTAAATGAAAGTTTGACTTGTGACTTTTGGCGAGAGTTACCCTTTACATTTATGCAGAGTCAATACTTGAAGTGTTGCCCCTTCTTTTTCAAGACCTCTGCAATCTGCCCTGTCATGCTGTTAATTAACTTCTGGGTCACATCCTGACAGATGGCAGCCCATTCTTGCTGGAAAAGGCATTGGTCTCGGAGGTTGCTCTCGGAAGATGTGTTGGTACCATTCTTAATTCATGGCTTTATTCATGGCTTTGTTCTAGGGCAAAATTGTGAGAAAAAAGAGAAAAAATAATAATAATAACCTGGACTGATGGTTACACTCACCTTGTTTTCCCCGAACAAGGTGTTTTCCGGATGGCCCAAACAATCAGAAAGGGGATTCCTTGGGGATCCCTTGATGTTTTTCCTGGAGAGAATTAGCTTCTTTGCTGCCCTTCTTGACACCAGGCCTTCCTCCAAATGTTTTCACCTCACTGTGTTTGCAGATGAACTCACACCTGCCTGCTGCCATTTCTGAACAAGCTCTGCACTGATGGTGCCCCGATCCCGCAGCTGAATCAATTTTGGTAGATTGCTGGACTTTTGGCACTTGCTGGACTTTCTTCACATCAATTGAAACTCTCTCCTTGAAATTCATGATGATCTGATAAATGGTTGATTTAGGTACAATCTAGCAGCAATATCCTTGCCTTTCCAACTTTTTTAGTGCAAAGCAATGATGATGGCACATGTTTCCTTGCAGGTAACCATGGTTGACAGAGGAAGAACAATGATTTCATGTGCCACCCTCTTTTTAAAGCTTCCAGTCTGTTATTCAAACTCAATCAGCATAAAAGAATTGATCACCAGCCTTCTCATTAGACGTTGTCGGAAGTGCATTTTCAGAAGTGCTGGGTACAGTTTTGTAGATGGGGGGGGGGGTTCTAGCGTAGTGGTAGTGTAGTCTCTGTGTTATGGGCATACTTTAAGGGTCAGCTGTGCTCGCCCTGGACGGACATACGACGGACAACTCTTTTTTTTTGGACGAGCCTTTCACCAATCCGACCTTATGTTTTGTACCACATTTTTTATCCATACGCTACCATAATAAAAACATATATCGTTTTGAATATACCTAAATCACGGATATAAATAAAAGGGTGTTTGTTCTTAATATTATTAAAATAATTGTAAATGTTTTTTTTGATTGGTTTGTCAAACCCTATGTGGTTAAAATGGAAATGCTAAAAAACTCATGTAAATTTATGTTCTACAAATAAAAAAGTATAGCTGGTAAAATCAGCAGAGCACGTCAATTAAATGGCGCGTGCTGGATGGTGTCTATATTTCGAAAAAATATTGGGGAGTGGGAAACTATGTGTTAGCGAGAAAGAAATGCTTGTCTTGACAGGACAATATAACATTTGATCTGGATGTGATATCTTTAAACTAGATTCATCAAATTTTAAACTTAAATTTAGGGAGTAAACCTGAAATCTGGCTTTGTCTCTGGATATATGCTACACAAAGATTCGCGCATGTCTATTTGAATAGGTAATAACATATAACAACTTCATTGTGATTAGATCATTCAAACTGTTAAAAAAATAAAGCACATGATGGTTTGAACTGGTGAAAAAATAAATAAGAACATTAGCAATTGAACAACAAAATCTAAAGTGTGACTAGTTAAAATAAATAGCTTATGGCTTTATTAGTGTTAGATTTAAACTAGCATTGTAGGGCTTGGACAATGCGTCGACGCCATTGATGACGTTGACGCAAAAAATACGTTGACGCAAAATATGCGCGGCGATTCGTCAGACCCAAAACAAAGATAGCGGTGCCGGAGAGTAATAGCAACACGAGTGGCTCCGTTGACTTTCAGAAGTGCAAGGCGGCACACACTCATTCCTTTAAAGTATGGGAATTCTTTAATTTAAAAGGAAACAATTCTGTGATATGTTGTCTTTGCAAAATGGAGATGGCTTTCCATTCTAGCATCACGACAATGCACCATCACCTGCCGGTTGCACCAGCTGGACGTATATAGGTCGTAACTCTACCTCCGACCTAAAATGCCCTTTACGTCGGACTTTATATACCAGGGGCCGGTTGCACCAGCTGGACGTATATAGGTCGTAACTGTACGTCTGACCTAAAATGCCCTTTACGTCGGACTTTATATTTATACCTGTTGCACCAGCTGGACGTAAGCGCTCAATGAGCTACGTCTGGTCGTAGATTCTCAGCCTAGCAGGCGCAGGGTGGCGATTTATATAAATTATTTAAAATGTCCTGTTTTTCTGACTCTGATTGCATTAATATTTAGCTGTAATTTCTTTGGAGAAAGACCGTTTTGTACAATCGAAAATGCATGGCACATTATTTATGTTTGCAGTGTCCACAAATCGTACTAATAACTAGCTATGAATTAACAGCTGATTGAGTGGGCAATTATCAGGTTTTGAACAAGCGTTTCAGATTAGTAAAAAGTCAAAGGGAAACCTACTTTTAAGGGTAAATACGGGTAAGATATGTAGATATGTCTTTCAGCTTTAACTATCAATTAAATGCCTGGAAATAGCCAACGTGTTTTTTGTCAAAACTGAAGTAACATTACTGTTATCTTGATCAGTCACTTTCAGCTGTTCGATCTATCTTAATACGTAAAACATTGTGTTTTCCATCACAACAGTATTGAATTTTCAATGCTTGTTAAGACTGACACTTCCCTGCCATTCCTCATGCTAAATGGTGAATATATTTTCTGGTATCTTTCTCAAGTTAGGACGATGCAAATTGCTTTGTCTATCTAAAGTCCATTTTTCATGCCGTAGTGCACGGCACATGAAGGCATCTTTTGGCTTTGTATTCGTAAGCGGGATTTATTATTTTTATTGCTCTCGCAGGCACGTCGAATTTAGGGATCAATTACATGAAAATAATATTTTTTAACCATACAAACCAATAAATTGCAAGTATTTTAATGGTACCTTCTCTTTTCTTTTACAATCTGTGGGTTATGAAGCGAAACGGTTGCCAGGGGGCAACGTTGTAACGTTTAAAACTGTCTTTGTCCATTTTATCTAGTTGGATTAAGGAAATAACACTGCCTAGCAACTATATCACTAAGAATATTTTGATCTCACAGACGCACATTACTTACATTGGACTTAGCTACGACTAGTCTTATTTATATTTGGTGCAACAGGTGTAAATTCCACTCACAACCTCGGACGTAGCTATGCCCGACCTAGGAATTAAGACCAACTTTTTTACGTCCAGTTGGTGCAACCGGCCCCAGAAGAGGCGCCACCCGGGAGCAACTGCAGATGACAGAGCACCGTAAGTTTTTTTTCAACTCCCCACTTCCCCACTCTATCATGGAGTAGGCTATACTACGTTGTCGACAGCTAAAGTTTTAGGCTACAGTGTAATCAATGACTATATGTAATATAGTCGTGTATTCAAGGTGTGAAATTACACGTTTATGCAAACTAAGTCAACAAATGGTTGTAACGTTATGTCTTCATTGATTGTCATCGATGGGACAGTGAGCACAGTTACATGCTATTCCGGTTTTAAACGGAATATTGGCGCCCGTATAATAGTCCTGGCATGTAACTGTGTGTTCACTGTCATGCCGTGACTGCGCAAGTGACGTTTATGTTACACACAGGTTTTAATTAGCCTACTTTTTGATATTTAATCAAAGGGCATAGCCTATGGGCTGAGGTGGATACATAGAAAAATAGCTTATTGTGTTTCTTTGTTGTTGGTTTATTATATAACATGTATAAATTGCTATTATTAGTCAATTAATAGGGAGATAATCGTTAATCAAATCGAATCAAAATCGAATCGGACTGAAAAAACAAATCGTTACATTAATCGATGCATCGTAAAAATAATCGCTAGATTAATCGTTTAAAAATAATTGTTTATCCAAGCCCTATAGCAAAGCAAAATATGTTTTCAAGTGGCAGCTATTCGTCATATTGAATGTCAAACTATATAAAAACCGTTGTTGGCAGAGTTTGTGTTCCACATGATTTGCATCACATTTTACTTTGATGAAATGCTTCCATTTGATGAAATGCTTTACTATTAACATACAAAGCACAACATGGACTTTCCCCTACCTATCTGTCTGATTTGATGCAACCATACATACCCACACGTACATTACGTTCACAAGATGCCGGCCTCCTTATTGTTCCTAGAATTTGTAAACAAACAGCTGGTGGAAGGGCTTTCTCATATAGAGATCCAATTCTGTGGAATGATCTGCCAACCCATGTGAGAGATGCAGACTCAGTCTCAACATTTAAGTCTATGCTGAAGACTCATCTCTTCAGTAAGTTCTATGGTATAGTGTAGTCTGGCCCAGGGGGCTAAAAGTGAACGGCGACACTGTTAATGAACCGCCCATGCTGGCTTGCCTGGTAGGCTCCCTTCTCTCTACTGGGATATCCTCACTCCAATGCTACCCCTGCGGTGGTTACGGTCTGCTGGTGACCCTTTGAAGGTGTGTTCTTGGCAATGTGGGTGGGTCAGAAGCATACCTGCTTGCTCCTGCCCGAGGCTTTCCTTGTGCACGACCACGTCTCTTGTCCCCCCCGTCTCAGCCCCAGATGTTATGCTGCAAGTTTATGTGCAGGGGGACTAGGGTTTTTCTGCCCCCAGAGGCAAATTATATATTCATTTTGGGGTCAGAGCTGTGTCAAGGTACTAGACCCAAGGTATGCCCACACTAATGTTCCTGATGTCATGTTCATCCTAGTAGGACCCTAGGAACATGCAACAGGACCATGTGGCCTGATGACTCCTTCCTGTCCCCTTCCTGTGCCCAGCCCGCTGCTGTGCCCATGTCACTGCGGTTGATGATCCCGTTTCCACCTGATGATGCCAACTTTCATCTCCAGGCGGCTTCATGGTCTTCCTTCGCAAGACCACCGAACTGTATTGATGCTACATAAAGACTATGGTCACAGTCCACCCATCATATCTTCGTTGCTGGACAATGATTGAACACTGATGAACAAAGTGACCTTATTACAATGGGCTGTGTACCCCCTTGAGGATGGCCTCTCTCTAGGTTTCTTCCCAGGTCCCCCCTACTAGGGAGTTTTTCCTAGCCACTGTGTATCACTTGTGTTGCTTGCTTTTGGGGGTCTCGGGCCGGGTGTCTGTCAAAGCACTTTGTGTTTAGTTGTCACAGTTGTTTGTGACAACTGAAAGTTGCTAAAGTTTTAATAACAACAGTATATTTAAAGTTCAGGACAGGTTATAGTTAATGTAACAACAGCTGCAATTGTGCTGACATGTGCATTGTGCAAAAAAGAAAAAAGAACGATCGGGAAAAGGGATTTTTGAGGTTACATTGTTTGCTTTGCTTTTATTCAATATAATTTTGGAAAGCACCTTTGTTAAAACATTTTTTTATTAGTTTTGCACTATTTGTCTTACATAATATCATAATATTCCGTAGCACAATTATTGTATTGTAGCTAGTTAGGTGACACAGGGCATCAGATCGCACACAGCCAAGTGACTGTCGACTAAAATAATCTTTGCCGTCCCAGAGCCTATCAAGAAAACAAACTAATAGTGATGTCAGCAGACATCCTCATCCCTACTAATATATAGAAAATAAAAATGTGCCCCTCCAGTGAAAATACAGTGCCTTGCGAAAGTATTCGGCCCCCTTGAACTTTTCGACCTTTTGCCACATTTCAGGCTTCAAACATAAAGATATGAAACTGTAATTTTTTGTGAAGAATCAACAACAAGTGGGACAAAATCATAAACTGGAACTAAATTTATTTATAAATTTAATATTTTTATGTAGAAATATTAGCAAATTTATTAAAAAAGAAAAACTTATATCACATGGTCATAAGTATTCAGACCCTTTGTATTGAGTAGAAGCACCCTTTTGAGCACAAGTACAGTCATGAGCCTTCTTGGGAATGATGCAACAAGTCTTTCACACCTGGATTTGAGGATCCTCTGCCATTCTTCCTTGCAGATACTCTCCAGTTCCGTCAGATTGGATGGTGAAAGATGCTCAATTGGGTTTAGGTCAGGGCTCTGGCTGGGCCAGTCAAGAATGGTCACAGAGTTGTTCCGAAGCCACTCCTTCGTTATTTTAGCTGTGTGCTTAGGGTCATTGTCTTGTTGGAAGTTGAACCTTCAGCCTAGTCTGAGGTCCTGAGCAATCTGGATGAGGTTTTCTTCCAGGATATCTCTGTAATTAGCCGCATTCATATTTCCTTCAATTGCAACCAGTCATCCTGTCCCTCCAGCTGAAAAACAGCCCCATAACATGATGCTGCCACCACCATGTTTTACTGTTGGACTTGTATTGGGCAGGTGATGAGCAGTGCCTGGTTCTCCACACATACCGCTTAGAATTAACACCAAAAAAGTTCAATATTGGTCTCTTCAGACCAAGTAATCTTATTTCTCATGTTCCCATGGTGGAGGGCTGCAGTGATAGTTGACTTTGTGCAACTTTCTCCCATCTCCCTACTACATCTCTGGAGCTCAGCCACAGTGATCCTTGGGTTCTTCTTTACCTCACCAAGGCTCTACTCTCACGACTGCTCAGTTTGGCTGGACGGCCAGGTCTAAGAAGAGTTCTGGTTGTCCCACACTTCTTCAATTTAATATTATGGAGGCCACTGTGCTCTTAGGAACCTTGATTGCTGCAGAAATTATTTTTATAACCTTGGCCACATCTGTGCCTTGCCACAATTCTGTCTCTGAGCTCCTCTGTTAGTTCCTTCAACCTCATGATTCTCATTTGCTCTGACATGCACTGTGAGCTGTAAGGTCTTATATAGACAGGTGTGTGCCTTTCCTAATCAAGTCCAATCAGTGTAATTAAACACAGCAGGACTCCAATGAAGAAGTAGAACCATCTCAAGGAGGATCAGAAGAAATAGACAGCATGTGAGTTAAATATGAGTGTCATATTTCAGTTTTTCTTTTTTAATAAATTTGCACAAATTTCTACATTTCAGTTTTTTTCTGTCAGGATGGGGTGCTGAGTGTACATTCATAAGAAATAAAATGAACTTTTTTGATTTTATCAAATGGCTGCAATGAAACAAAGAGTGAAAATTTAAAAGGGGTCTGAATACTTTAAGTCCCCTGAAATAAATAAAAGGATTACTTTGAAAAACACCATTGTGAAATAAAAACATTGTGTCATTTATTTATTGCAGGACTTATTTCATAACCATATGTATTTATTTATGTATGTATTTATTTATTTAATATTCACTTAAATGACTTTCCATAGTATTGACTCCTAGGCAAAAATAAATAAATGTGTCTGGAAGAGGGGTTGGGGGTAGCCTGGAAAAATCCAGACCCAAATCCTGAACGATTTAGGGTCTGGGATCGAGTAATGTAAATGACTCAACTCGAGGGGCGGCACCAAGCGTGCATTTGAAAATCTCACTGTACGCAATTGGATAACAATACGACCAATCACCAGTGGATTTTCACTAACCCTATGGCGGAGCTAACTGGTAAAAAAAGCCAAGTCTAACTCGTTCATTGTAGCGGCCAAAGCAGTTTCAAACAACTGGTGTAGATCCATAGCGATCTTACAATGTTTACTAATGACTTGAGGTTGCACTCGCAGAGGTTTCGTCATCTGTTTAACACACCTCTGGCCCGCCTATATCAGCTCGGCTACAAGGGCATAGTTAATGAACAGCATTACTCGGTGCCAGAGTAACTTGCTGAGCTAATTCAAATTGTGCTCTCGCGAGAACTCTGGATTCCCAGGGTAGTTGGGGGGCGGCATTGTCTTTAAATAGCTACAAAATTGTTTTTAAACAGATTTACGCTCTGTAGCCAGATGCATAATGAAATGCTAACTGGCGCATCCCTGTGGTGTAATGAAGAATAAAAGTGCTATGTAATAATAGTGTGTGAGATGCAATTGGAATAATATATATTATTCCATATAGGTAATTAAAAATATATTTTTATCCGTCACCCTTTGTGCTCTTTTCTTTGGGAGAAAACGTCAAAACATGTTTTTAAGAGAGTGGTTGTTTCACTGATTTAATAAACACACCAAAAGTATGTATTTAACCAATCTGTAATAATTTTACTTTGTGTATTCGTTGCTAAACTATTTATATGTAGGGTAAATTCATAACCTTTAAAAACAGTGAAGAGCCAATCAAATCGCCCACAGACCCAGTGCCTCAATCATAACATAAAATACAGCCATATGTACTATTTAATTAAAAATTAAATGTCAATGATAATTTCATTAAATTAATTAATGTGATTCAGGAGCTGTTCTAATCAAGCCCTGTTTGTTTTAAAACTGTTTTAACAAACATCCAATGAAAAATAATTTCATTATTTTGTTCTCCCAAAGGGCCCTATTGAAGCGCATGGCTTTAAGTGCATGGCACAAGTGCATTTTGGCCATGTCCAAATCCACTTTTGCTATTTTGACAGTGGATAAAAGTGTCTATGCACCAGGTGCATTGTCTAAAAGGGTTGTACAAAGTGTCTTCATTAATTCATATGTGTGTTTTGGGCATAACATGCAATAAACCAATCAGAGATTCATCTCACATTCCCTTTAAGAGCCAGGCGCGTTTGTACCTTTTGTGCATTGCTATTATGATGGTGGATTTGCACCGTAATATTTTTACTTGTAATCTTTTGCATGTATGTGTGCTGCTGTGCTTCCCTGTGTGTGTGCAACAAGCATAGTGTGCATGTGCTGTGCATACGCCTCGGTGCATTTGACTAATTTGCTTTTAAATAACAATGACATGCTGCGCCATTGACTTTAGACCAGGTTTTTGTTGGTCAAGGGCGCGATCACTTTCGGATGCCTCAAGATAGCAATACACCCAGAATTATCCTGAACACACCTCCGTGTTAGACCAGCACGCCCATGGGCGCAAAAATGGGTACAGGTGCATTTGCTATTTAAACGACGCTGGAGCCGGACAGGAAATTGACAACTGCGTTGTTCTTAAACTAGCAATGACACTTGCGTTCGGGTTTTGCGCTGCATTGCGCCGGGTGCAAGATAGGACCCAAAGTACATCCCTCTGTTTATTTCCCGTTTTCCAGTGAAGTCCACACTAGTCGATTGTTGAAGTCAACCAATCCAATATTTCCTTCAAGACAATAACAGAATATACTTTATAAACACAGATGTCTTTTACAAAGTAATATCAGATCTGTGTGTTAACGTACATTTACTGTGTTCACAAAGTATTTTCTATTATTGTTTTGAAGGAAATGGCCGTAGAATAATATCAAAAGTACTGGCAGCAAATGAATAATACTTTTTAACCTACTGTGTTTTTCACAGATATTTTTTACAGTGCATGAAAAGCCGCACAAACGGCCTTATGGCTACACCATGAGATTCCTGTATGAAATACAGTAGCAATCAAAAATAAAGACGCTTAATAATTGTTGCAAGAAGAGTGCTTTGGACAGACTGTAGGTCTACACTGTTGGGCCTGGAACCTGAGTCTGGTCTGGCGCAAGCCATCTCGGATGAGTCCCGAGTCGAAGCCCAATGTAAAAAAAAGTCTCTGCGGGGCAGCAAAACCCAGTCTCCAGCTCCTCAGACGAGGAACATACAACTTACGCTATTGAAGCAATGAAAAACGGCATTGATTTATAGGTATGCAACGTGAACTGTGAACTGTAGGTTTACGCACACTAAACCGAATTAAAAAAAAAGGGAGTTTAGATGGGAAAATTATTTGGCAGGAAAGTAGTTTATTTCTTACAGTGCTATATTTAAATTCACAGTTGAGTTGTTTTAATGATAAAGAAATGCCCTGTTGTCTGCAGTACAGTACAGTCGATTAACCAGGTGAAATGCTTAGGATGATCTTCGCTCCCCGGAGCTACATCATGGCCCTTATTTGTATTGTTTTCTTTTAAAAATTGCCACCAAAATTTAATTCACTTAAACACCTAAGTGCAGCCCCTCCCCTTGATGAACACTTTTTCAGCAATTAGTAACCAGATATAGCAAGTACTTGAATAAGTTAGACTGAGGCCTATCCATCACTACTGGTGTTCAGGGGAGTGGCACCACAGCTCCATTGTACATACATGAACTCAACTTAAAGCAACAGTACATAATCAAATATAAACCAACAGTACATAGCACTGAATGAAAGAACACAAAACAGAAATACATATAAATGCAGTTGATACACTAAGAGTCCATTTCTCAGTTCATGGAAGAGCATCCCACACTGGGATACTGTTACAATATGACAAAAAAATACCAAATGTTATAAATGGCTGATGATTAAAAATGAATCTTAAACCTAAAAGAAATGTCAAGAGCTTGAAAGAGAATAGATAAGGATAGAGAAGGAAGTGGTAATAAAAAAATAATAAAAAGAAGTCTCTGGACATATTCTTAAGAACATGTGTGTTACCTGGCAAACTTTCTGATGGTGGTGGATTTGGGGTCACCCCTGGGGATGCAAAAACAATTTGGCATGCGCACGTTTAGTACTACTTTCATAAGTTTCATGGATTGCAATGGTGAAATATTAGCAGATATTGTCACACTACCTTTACGGATTTCGCAGACCCAGTCATTGTAGGCATCACAGTCTCGATCGTTCCAGTGGCGTCCATAGAAAAACTGGACCTCTGTACATTGTTCGTTATTATTGTAGTTGTTTGGTTCTCCAAATCCCCAACTCTCGTATTCAAACTAAAGAACAGAAAAATATTGTTAAACATTAGCCCAGTATGGTGTCCATTTTAGGACAGATTCTACATCATATATATATATATGAACTTCAATAAGTTATCAATTTTAGAACAACAATTTCAACACATTAATTAAACAGGATAATCTAAGATGAACTACAAAAAATAGAAAACTGTGACAGTAAAGAATAGCTGGAAGCCTACTTACTGCTCAACTGTCCACCCAGACAAAGCCTGTATTAGGATCCATATACCTGAGGCCGATCCAGGCTGCATCAGAGGCATGAAACCTGAACAAAGAGAAGGAAGCTTTAAATGTGGCCAGTGAAGAGGGCCGGTTATCCAAAGACAGGTAAGATCCCAATTTTGATACTGGGACAGAATAAGTCAGGAACAGCTGTGCATCTGGCCACATAATAAAGACATAATAAATGTATTCAGACTTAATGTACACATACAACATGTACAGTGTATCGAACACCCAATAGACTCATGGAGTTGAGGTCAGCACTTTCCAGTATAGGTTTGTGTTGGTCTATTTGTGTGTGTGTGTGTGTGTGTGTGTGTGTGTGTGTGTGTGTGTGTGTGTGTGTGTGTGTGTGTGTGTGTGTGTGTGTGTGTGTGTGTGTGTGTGTGTGTGTGTGTGTGTGTGTGTGTGTGTGTGT
>JACXGM010026880.1:0-14705 GCA_016801145.1 Umbra pygmaea
CCACACAATCATATGTGAACAGGGCGTACAAGAGGGGACTGAGTACGCAGCCCTGTGGGGCTCCGGTGCTCAGGGTCAGTGCGGAGGAGGTGAGGTTGCCCATTCTCACCATCTGGGGTCTGCTCGTTAGGAAGTCCAGGATCCAGTTGCACAGGGAGGTGTTAAATCCCAGGGTCCTGAGCTTGGGAATGAGCTTAGCGGGAACAATGGTGTTGAATGCTGAGCTGTAGTCCACAATTAGCATCCTCACGTATGTGTTCCCTTTTTCCAGATGGGAGAGGGCGGTGTGGGCCGTCAGTGCGATGGCATCGTCTGTAGATCTGTTGGGGCGGTATGCAAATTGTAGGGGGTCCAAGGTGTCAGGAAGGGCGGCGCAGATGTGGGTTCTGACCAGCCGCTCAAAGTCGACATACAAGAATCAATTAATAACCCTTAAAGGTCTAAGGGGTCTTAGGTCTGCTTGGCACACAGTTGACTTTTTGGCCTCTAGAAAGGTCATACTTTGACCTACAGTGAAGTGCCTTATGGTTTTGGATTCAGAAGACCCATGGCTACAACATGGATGAATGAAATCCAACGTCTTTGGTCATTGAATTTAATGTTTTATTCAATATTTATCCCAAAAATCTAAAGAACGTATGTATTATTTGTTGTTTTTTACATGTAAAAGCATGTTATCTATAGTGCATAAGGCATTTTATTGCTTATTGTCAAGCCCCCAGGGGTCCTGGACCAGTGTGCAATGTTTGGGCGCCATACAATCAAGTCAACATCAAAATGCTACACTCATTTCTAACTAGATTTCTATACGTTTTTAAAACCCAGCTAAATTCCAACTCCAAATATGGTTGTTTTATGCAGGATGATGTCTTAGGTTATTGAAAAATGTGTTACTTCCTGTTGGTGATATTTTTAGTCAAAAAGAAAGACCATTGTCGGCTTTGAGGCACGATATCTCCGGCTGTGAGTAACACACAGAAATGTGCCACCACGCATTATTTGCGTCTAATTCTCCCCTTTCCAACGGTACCAAGCTTTAGTTGCTAGCATGTACAGTTTGTATTTATCGCGTTTGACGCTCTAGAGCGTCAATCGACCTAGGAGGGTTAAGCACACACAGCATGAACAGAACATAGCAGCAGTTACTAAAGAGAATACCAGTTTGACTGATAATGATGGGATAATGTACAACTGTGTAAGAGTCCTGGATGAGAATATGGGATATAATGTCTGAAATGTTCAGAGGAAGGTGCCTGAGGCCATGGAACAGACAGTCTGAGGGGATTGTTACAACAATTCTCTAAACTAAATTTGCAGTCTGTGTTGTCCACAAATATTCCTAAACAATCTTTTCACCTGCCTCCAGGGATCTATCTAAACATTTTTGTCAACGTTTGGCCATCACAAAACTGCAGAAAGTGACAAAATGGACCATAACCACTTGGATTTTACTATTGTGTTATAAATGTTCACATAACATTGTTGACCTTGAAATTTGGGGTGAATGCAATTATGGTTGGTAGAACTTTGTGAAGTTAATTAGGCCTTTATAACTATTTTGGGTTTAAATATTCCTGAACATCATGCAAACAACAATGAATGTGGCTATGAAATATTGCATGAATTATAAAAGAGATCTGTAAAAGCACGCCATTACCAGACTTTTGAAAATAAAATATTGGCACAGAATTTGAATTGAATATCAAATGCACGCAAAGTATACTCGACCTGATTATATTTCTGAGACTTTACTGACTGGCACCATCATACAGAGTGATGTCTGTGAACTCATCCCTATCTCACTCTAATCTGGCAGGTATAAGGAATATGCGGTGCGGAATTTCATCCCACCATTTTTCTTTCTGACTGCGCAAAGTCAGGAGATTACACACGCCCCTTCCACAGGATGCTTGGCTTTAGGACACGGTCTAATCTAGGTGCTTTTAAGGTCGTCTCCTGCCGTATCAGCGGAATAGAACACCAGTGGAATATAGGGCAGTCTGCATTGTTCAGCTCAGTATGGCATACCTCAGCACACCTCTCCAGTAAACTACCCTACTGTGTGTTTGCCCTGCAGCATCCACACCTTCTGGCCTTGTAACTTAACCCAGCGACCTCTGGTGCTTTCCTTAAAAACACATGGGCAAGGGCTTTGCTGATTATGGGCTTTAATCCAATGCCATTGGAGTGGATTATGTGACATATGTGTAAAAATTGCTATTAGGGAATAGCCACTTCAGTACTCTGTAGATGTTTCAATTCAAGCAAAGTCTTGGTTGGTGTTTTCTATTTTTAAAACACACAGTCAACTTGAAGTGCCCGCCCATGATTTAATCTTGTCATGGCGTTCGTTCTGACATCTGTTTAAATGTATCTTAGTGGATGAACCCCTGAAAAGATTTGCTGGAGATGCTGTCACTATAAAATGTCCTCTGCGCTGAATGGATTGATTCCTTTGGTCTCTGGATGTTCAAACACTGGAAATCTCAATAAGCAGTGAGGTGCAGAGCACAGTAGAAAGAACATTCCCATGTTACTTGCCAATTCAACTGCCCATTGATCAAGCTGTGTTACAGAACAGTCACAACATTGTACTTAACTTGAATCCTTCTCATCTGACTGGCCCCTGTCTTCTGTGTAAATGAAGATGAAACATTTGAAATCCAGCAGGTATGTATGATTTCAATCTAAATGTTTATGTCACTAAATAATGTAATAAGAAAGAACTTTACTGTACAACAATTTCAGGTACAGTCTGTGAGGCAACACAGCCCTCCAAGCCAGTTGATGGAGGGATTTACCGAGGCCCAAAGGGCACTTACATAATTACTACAGTTCCTAGGACAATGTATTTACTGTGGGCACGCAATCCTGTTAAACCAGATCTTAGAATGTACTGACCATATGTGAAGTCACAGGAAATATACACATGAAAACACAAGAGGTCAGGGAAGGGAAATATGGATTTAAAAACCTAATCCTGGGATCTCTTGAATATAATTCACATCTCTGGTTTTGTCTTAACACACACTGCAGCAGCATCTGTCTGTCTGTCTTTCTGGTTGTGTGCCTGTCTGTATGTCTGACCCTCTGTCTGTTTATCTGTCTGTCTACTCTATGTCTGTCTGCTGTATTGCTCTTATTTTTTCAGTCTCAATTTCGCCCCCTCTTTTTATCTGTCTGTGGTGAAAGTCCTAGAGGGAGGGACACATCTGTCACTAGAGTACACAGCCAGCACATCTGAGAATGGACAGAGGGCACACCATCAGATTAGAGTGCCCGCACGCACTCATACACAGACACACACAGATATGTAAACACACACACACGTATACACAGCATCTGCCAACGAAAAACTCAGTAAAGTCAAGAATACCTTCATATACATTTTTTTCCAGTTGTGTAGTGGTAAAAAAAAGTGGGCGAACTATTAACTCTACAGGGCAATCATTAAGACGAACAATCATCGATATAAACAAGAACATATATTTATTGACTGTATAACTTGATTGCTTTTAATGCAGGTCTATTAATAGCACTAGTGTAACTCTTCTGTAAATTACACAAAATTAACTGATACTGATACAATCATATCAAAATCAGTTAATTCCTCCCCAAATTTTAATTCAAAAAATTTTATGAGTGTCTTTTGTTGGGATGAGTGTTTCTTTGACCAACAGACACTGGAGTTAGCTTAGGTTTAGAAGCAAACCAGCAGTAGAATATAGGGTGGCTATATGGCTGGTAGGTGTAATGCTGTATTCACACAAGGCACAGTAAACTAGTTGCGTTCCGGTGGAAGTCCATTCATTTTAATAGGAAGCAATCCGCACTGCTGCGGTAAATCTACTGGATCCAGCAATATGTGGATGCGGTGCGGCGGGTGTCGCAAGAGTTGAAATTATCCAACTTGTTCAGTGCTTTGTCGTATGGCACCAGAACCGGAAGTTGATTTACCACTGAGGAAGAGCTAATATTTCGCCTTCACCTATGGGCTTATGGGATTGCAAGAAAAGCTTTGAAAGCTCAATAGATAGTTTTCGTATTGTCAATTAATACTAAACTGAAAAAAGCTCCTGCCAGTCGCCTTGCTGGAGGAAGACAGTGGTATGCAACGTTGTCCTCCATCTTGAAAATGCGGAAGATTGATTACGATGTTGATTGCGGTGTACAAGTGTGTCTGCATGACGGTGCCGTACTTTTTTGCCGTGCCTGGTGTAATTCCAGCATAAGTATTTAACTTGATGAGGACCCGAGAACAGGTGTGCGTAATTATGCAGTTGGGTAGATAGTATTTTACAAAATTGTATCAAACGCATGAATCTGCAAAGAGCCATATACCGATAACCTTATGCCGTAGCACTCGCGCTAGTTCGACCCTGCTCTCCCTGAGTGAGAGAGCTGACTGATGAATATATGAATTACTTCAAACAATTTAGGAACATATAGACAGATTATAGAATTGTGTCATTGTATTGAGAAAAAAAACGAATCGACTGGATATAGCAGGAATTTTAATTGAGTTTGCGTAAAACAAGACTAAGAGTTAGGCCTAAATCATATTTTTCAAAGGCAGCATTGGTATAATGTCATCCTTAACCGAGTATCACTGCAAACACCAATAGATTAAAGGATAGGGCTGCAATTATATACATGGATAGCTAGCTACTGTTGAATGTCTCTTCAAATTGATCTGAAAACCTGTATTAGGAAAATCCTCCAACTATAGACAAAAAAAAACTTTATATTGCTAAAGGTCAGTGTCTTGCCTTTTATTATTATTTATGTCAGACATGTTTAGAAAGCGATTAAGATAACATGACATACATGTGAACATTTCGTGAAAACAAACAACTGTTTTGCTGGAATGGAAAGTAAACAATAGCCTACAGGACAATGAGTGTGCAAACTGTATGTCACAAAAGCATTTAGATATTTAGATTTGGTTGCAGTCTTTACTATTCTTTACTTTCTTTCAACAGTCATTTGGTTGCGACCAGACGGGTGGACAAATTAGCTGACATGCAAAACTTCACATAAAGCTGATGGTGTGAATGTTGTCTCCTCACTGCATTTAAGCAGCATTATCAGCAGAATCTGATTCAGGGCACAGCAATTATAAGAGCGATCGGTGTCTTTATAGCCAAAGATAAGAGCCAATCTTTTGCCAATTGAACAACAAATACCTTTTATCACTGTTAACAAACATTTTTGTGCTTTCCAAATAACGTCCTGTGAACCTCAAACCTCAGTATGTACAGTATAAACCATAAAACTCCATAGATGAACTGGCTCACATCCCTGTCTATCTTGCTTCTCTGCTGCTAACTATATCATCACTGTGTAAATAGTGTACTATTTATTTTTTGCTGTTGCTGCTACAGTATTTCCATGCATTCCCTATCAGTGACATTCATTGCTGTACTGTTGTATTGATATTACAAGTGATGATTTTAGTTATTGTAATCATAGTTCTTATTTAGATTCTGGTCATTGGTGGTTTCAGCACCATGTTGACAGCTAACTTAACAGTGACAGAAAATATTGTAGGCCTAGGGCAACTGGTGCAATCTAAATGGCTTATATTCTTGTTGCGTTTTTATTAATGTTGCGGGGGTAGGGGCCTCGATAAAATTTTTTGTGAAGATCTAATTTATTTTAGTTACGCCACTCCTTTTGGATGATGTAAGCTACATGTAATTTACCCAACACCTTTTAGGCAACAAACAAAACCAAATGGGGCATTCTATTAGGTGCAATACATAATTTACAAGAGCATGTTTATGGACATAGTAAATATGTTGCTAGCAACACAAATACATTATATATATTTTTTTCTTGTTCTCGTTTTCACGAAGAACCCTTCTACAAAACATTACTCAGTTATGTGCATGGTTTAACCCTCCAAGGTCTTGGGAAGCTTTAGTCCTCTTTGCACACAGTTTACTTTTTGGCCTCTAGAAAGGTCATACTTTGACCTACAGTGAAGTGGCTTATGGTTTTGGATTCAAAAGACCCATGGCTACAACATGGATAAATGAAATCCAACATCCTGGGTCATTGAATTTTATGTTTTATTAAATATTTATCCCCAAAAAATAAAGAACGTATGTATTTTTTGTTGTTTTTTACATGTTAAAATAATGAAAAAGGCTTTTTTATTGCTTATTGTCAAGCCCCCAGGGGTCCTGGACCAGTGTGCAATGTTTGGAGGTCATACAATCAAGTCAACATTAACCCTTAAAGGTCTAAGGGGTCTTAGGTCCGCTTGGCACACAGTTGACTTTTTGGCCTCTAGAAAGGTCATACTTTGACCTACAGTGAAGTATCTTATGGTTTTGGATTCAGAAGACCCAT
This sequence comes from Umbra pygmaea, assembly GCA_016801145.1. Classification (NCBI taxonomy): domain Eukaryota; kingdom Metazoa; phylum Chordata; class Actinopteri; order Esociformes; family Umbridae; genus Umbra; species Umbra pygmaea. The sequence goes on from JACXGM010026880.1 coordinate 6,358, forward strand.
GGCTACAACATGGATGAATGAAATCCATCATCCTGGGTCATTGAATTTTATGTTTTATTCAATATTTATCTCAAAAATCTAAAGAATGTATGTATTTTTTATTGTTTTCTACATGTAAATGCATGTTATGTATAGTGCACAAGGCATTTTATTGCTTATTGTCAAGCCCCCAGGGGTCCTGGACCAGTGTGCAATGTTTGGGGGCCATACAATCAAGTCAACATCTAACAACACTCATTTCTAACTAGATTTCTATACGTTTTTAAAACCCAGCTAAATTTCAATTCCAAAACTGGTTGTTTTATGAAGGATGATGTCCTACATCATTGTAAATTTGTTATTTTGACATTTTCACTTCCTACTTCCTGTCTGTAATATTTTTAGTCAAAAAGAAAGACCATCGTCGGCTTTGAGGCTCGATATCTATGACTGTGAGTAACCCACAGAGATGAGCCACCACTCATTATTTGCGTCTTATTCTCCCCTTTCCTACCCTGGAAAGCCAGAGTTCTCGCGAGAGCACAATTTGAATTTGCTCAGCAAGTTAATTAATTATACATTTTTAAGAAGGACGTTTTTGCTGTTTTGCAGACCGGATACGGCAAGGGTTTAATCTACAAGTTAGCTCCGCCATAGGGTTAGTGAAAACCCACTGGTGATTGGTCGTAGTGTTATCCAATTGCGTACAGTGAGATTTTCAAATGCACGCTTGGTGCCGCCCCTCGAGTTGAGTCATTTACATTACTCGAACCCAGACCGTAAATCGTTCAGGATTTGGGTCTGGATTTTTCCAGGCTACCCCTTTCCAACGGTTCATAAGATAATTGCATTTGACGCTCTAGAGACTTAGTAGGGCTAATATTAATCGAGAACACGCTTTAATTGCAAAACATTCCGCCATTTATTCCCTCACCCCTATGCTATGGGACTCCCAATCGTTCAAGCACTAATTTAGCAAATTAAATTAATCTGTACCAATTATGCAGAATGTGCCATAATCACAGACTTTCTAGAAATTCCCACCAGACACACAACATGTTGACATTATGCATGTCTTTAACTTAATAAAGCTAGAGGATAGAGGCGCATCGTTCAGAAATGAACGAGTTCAGTTCAGCCATCTCTGTCCCAACAATCATGGCTCATGATGACGTGATGATCTAAAAAACACTCTGCTCTTGTTGTTTACGGCGTCAGTGCCTCATAGTTAATTCCTCTGTTGAACCAAACCAATAACTGAAATTGCCCCCCTACTTCCCCACTGCTGCCACACTATAACATGATTGAAAGGAGAACTAATGGTGTTCATCTGAAGGATAATAAGTTAAGAGCCCAAGGAGAGGCAGCAGGATGTAGCGTGGGGACAGAATTCAGCATCTGGCAGGGGGCTGTTGGGGGAAGGATGCTCTGCAGGTGGCAGAGCAGCATGTGTCTCATTGTGCTGCCATCCTCAGTCGTTGCCCCTGCACAGTAGAGCCACCGACAAGAAAGAGCTCAAGAAGATGGGCCAGACACTAGCGAGAACAACAAGCAATGGTTTTACATATCCAACATGGGCGGATTTGTGGAGATCATTTTGTAGTTGGGTACCGAAAAGTACACTTGTGTGCTTCCCATCCAGTGAACACCATTAACCAGGCTATGTCCACTCCAGTTAACCAGGCTATGTCCACTCCAGTTAGGCAGGCTATGTCCACTCCAGTTAACCAGGCTATGTCCACTCCAGTTAACCAGGCTATGTCCACTCCAGTTAACCAGGCTATGTCCACTCCAGTTAACCAGGCTATGTCCACACCCGTTAACCATGCTATGTCCACTCCAGTTAACCAGGCTATGTCCACTCCAGTTAACCAGGCTATGTCCACACCCGTTAACCATGCTATGTCCGCTCAGTTAACTAGGCCGCGTCCACTCAAGTTAACCTGCTATGTCCTAGCAGCTAACTATTGCGGCGGTGTACACGTTTGTGAAAATGCGTAAGGATGAGAGATTGTATGATAATTCCCTTTTTGAGGAGATATGCTAAAGAATGTTACAGAGCGTATTTAGAATTGGATTGACCTTGTCAATAACTTAATATCTCTATATATCAGACTTCATATGTATTAAAGATGTGCAAGTTATATGCTAGGGCCCGCAACTCGCTTGGCTTGAATTCCGATAAGTAGCTAGGCTATTGTCCCCAAGCTGTGCACTGGCGTAACTTCAACTTTGTGACTGATTCCTTTATATTATTCTCACAAGTATCTTTGATATTAAGTGGAATCCATGCAACCCTCAACTTTTACAAGATTCCCAGTACCGGCACTGGCCACACAGCCCCACAGCATGATGGAACGTCCACCAAATGTTACTGTGGGTAGGAAATGTTTGTCTTGAAATGCTGTTCTTTTGCCGCCATGTGTAACGCCCCTTGTTATGATTGAATAACTCCACCTTTGTTTCATCAGTCCCACAGCACCTTCTTCCAAAATTAAGCTGGCTTGTCCAAATTTGTATACCTCAAGCAACTCTGTTTATGGCTTGTGTGCAGAAAAGCTTCTTCTGCATTACTCTCACGTACAGCTTGTCCTTGTGCAAAGTGCGCTGAATTGTTGAACGATGCACAGTTCACTTAATTGTAACCTGATGAAGACAGCGTGTCTGTCGAATTGTTGGTATTATTAAATTGTTTATATTTGAGTTTAGAGCGTGCAGCTTGTTCATTTATTTTCTTGAACAATGCACAGTTACACAAACTACAGCAAGATGATGTTGTAGGTCTTTGGAGGTGGTCTGTGGGCTGTTTTTTACCGTTCTCATCATCCTTCGCTTTTGCCTCTTCCCTTTTTTACTTGGCCTGCCACTTCTAGCCTTAACAAGAACTGTACCTGTGGTCTTTCATTTCCTCACTATGTTCCTCACAGTGGACACTGACAGCTTAAATCTCTGCGATAGCTTTTGTAGCCTTCCCTTAAACGATAATGTTGAACAATCTTTGTTTTCAGGTTGTTTGTGAGAGTTCTTTTGAGGCCCCATGTTGCCACTCTTCAGAGGAAAGTCAAAGAGAACAACAACTTTGAATTGGCCACCTTAAATACTTTTTCTTATGATTGGATGCACCTGTCTATGAAGTTCAAGGCTTACCAAACCAATTTCAAATCCAGTGTTGGGGAAAGCTACTTCTCAGTTACATTCCAGTTACATGGTCTTACATGGTCACCATATCTTACATGGTCACCAGTAAGATATGAACTCCATTTACCTGATCATTTTGTCTTAATTAGGGACTTCCCAAAACTTGTGAACTCAGCAAATAACTGAAATGTAACTGTACAAGCTACTTTACCCAAAAATGTTCAAATTGACAAAATGACAAGGGTGCTCAAATTTATGCACCAGTCTAATTTAGTTTTTAAATGCATATTGTACATTTTCTGTTAAGCCAATGAAACTCATTTCACTACCAAAATGTTACTGTGTCCTTCAGTTATTCAAAAGATTAAATAGAAATTGTTGATCCAGACACCCAATCATTTATAAATGAAAACCATGGAAATTGTCAGGGGTGCCTAAACTTTTGCATACGACTGTAGGTTTCAACCATTTTAATCACCTTAATCAGTCTTAAACTAAGGTATTTTCATTTAGTACATACAGTGTATCTATTGTTATTTTTTGGCTCCAAAATACAACTCAATTATTACATTATTACTCAATATTACTAAATTGTATTGAAAGTAGGCTACTATTTAAGTCAATTGTTTCCAGGTTTTTAATTAGAGAATTATTAGATGAAATGGAATTTGTGTCTAAGCATGATCACTGTCCCTTGGTCATCCGGCATCTTGGTGAACATCCTTCTGAATGACCAGATGGAGAAGAAGGTCAGACCCACTGAGATGTGACCAAAAAACAAGCGTATAATGGCCCTTGTTAATATTCCAGCTCCCCAGCCCCAATGCTCCCATTGTTACCGTTTCCGGGGAGATAACGACATGCTCATTTCTGAGTCATGGTTGTCAAAGGTGAATGAGATGAGGTCACAACGATTGTGGTGAAAAGGTATTTGCCCAGCTCCTGTGGGTTGTGTTCTGCTAACGATCGGGCCATCTGTAATGTTCCAGAGTACTGCAGAGTCATTTTCTAGCTATGCCAGCGGTAGAACCTAGACTCTAAAAAGAGATGTGTTAAAAACAACACATGTTGTGATAATTTTTTTCTGGTGAATCAGTCCAGAGACACATGTTGTGTTATTTTTCACACAATTACTGTGAAACACACAATCTGTCAGGTAAGTCAACACAAAGATGCTGTAACGGTCTCCCCCCTGATGGTGTAGCAGGTTGATCCCGTTGCATTGTGTGCGCTGTTCTGTTTCTACCTTTCTGTTTATTGTATTTTACTCATTGCATTACCTTAATTGTTTCATTATTAGGAAGGAGTCACATGGCGTCGGTCTTCATCACCGGCAGCCACGCCCTCTCATCCGCTGCCATGATGCCTCCTATGAGGCATGTTCCTCCGGCCCTACTGCCTCTCTGCAGCCAAGCCTGACAATGTTGTCGGGGTCGCCCTCCAGAAGGGGGGATTCTATGCAGGTTTTCCTCTCCAGGGCTGGGGTCTGCTGCCCTCCCTCCTTGATGTGTGGTGGTGCCATTGGAGTCGCCCTCCGGACGGGGGCCTGCTCGACTGGGGTAGAGACTTTAGGGTGGGTATTGTAACGGTCTCCCCCCTAATGGCGTAGCAGGCTGAGCCTGTTCCATTGTGTGTGCTGTCCTGTTTCTACCTTTCTAATTATTGGACTAATGTACTAATTGCATCACCTTTTTTTGTCTACTTGTTAGGAAGGAGCCACATATCTGTTTTATCCAATAGATCATAGTCAATCATTATTACCAGCTGCATTCACTCTGTTATTAGTTGTATATTTATGTGCATTGTCATTGTTATATGTATAGTCTATGTCAGTGTGTGTTGTAGTTATTCCTTTTTGCCCATTGAGGCTCATTTTCTTTAAATACATTGTTATCGGAATGAAATATTATTTCTATTGTGAAACTTTCACAGTTGTCTCTGCTATTTTCCACCAGGACATGGACAATTATTACAGATGTGTTTTTTGCATTGGAATCGGCATATCATCTGATACAGACACATCGGGTTACATTTTAATTACTTGGAGAACATTTAGTCCAGGCATAACATGCTAGGTTATTGAGATTATAGTTAGGGTAAGGTGAGGTAAACAGACTTTTTTCATGAAGTTACGAGTCTTAAAGTTTCCATGGCCTCAGAAACGTTCACGTGTATGATTTACTTGTACGATTTTCTACGTAGCCCCATGAGAACAGCCTGCAGGGAAAGAGTCCCTCTTTGGCCCGGTGAATTGTTTTTATACAGTACACACCTTCTGATGTAGACAGCATAGTCATATACCAAAAGATACTCACACCGGTTCATTAAATTGCTGTATGCAAATTGCTGTTTAATTGACAAATCAGCATAATATTAGTGTGTCATTAAAGAACTAAGAGAGGGGGCGATAAGCTGCACCCCTCCACTGCGTTGTTTTCACAACCATCAATTCACACATCACATCAACCGCTTCTAGGACCTCAGACTGAGACAATCATAGAAATGGAGTATTAACCTTTATTGATATAATTTGTTTTCTGTACTTTAAACGCTACAATGTTATTTTCATGCTGCTCTCATTGTACTGAATTATTGAATATTGTTAAAACTACAGGGATTTTATATGATCATTTCTTATTTAGTAAGCTCACGCTTTTTTGCATGAAATTATTTCAAAATGTGTTTGGAAACATTTAAATGTCAGAGGTGGTAAAGGCTGTGAGAGGCATGACTGTGTGATCTACAAATGGATGCCAGGACACAGCTCAGTGTGCTACTGAGCTGGAAGAGACATGATTTGACTGGACAGGTGGCACCTTAATAGGGATAACAATCCCCTGAGCCAAGTCAAGGAGCATGCTGCTGATGTTCTCGCCACTTCTACACCCAGGAACAACGGAACATACTTCCAGACACCACTGTGTAGTTTCTGCCCATCACATATTGTAGGATTATGTTGACTATAGAATATACTGCTGTGTATTTGTGGCTTTAGAATTATTTGAACCTCCTGCTTTAAAAAATACTGTTTACCTGATGGTATTTTGTCATTATTATTATTATTACAAAACAATTTTAGATAATTACCTCCTTAAGGAAATGTCCTCTGCAACCACTGAAAAGGCAAATAGTCCACAACCTACACTGCAGTATATAACCAAAAGTACGTATGTGGAATCCCCTAATAATGGTGGAGGGATAAAGGTCTGGGTTTGAGCTAGGACTCTTAGTTCCAGTGAAGGGTGCTTCCAACTTTGTGGCAACAGTTTGGGGAAGGTCCTTTCCAGCATGACTGTGCATCTGTGCAAAAAGCGGGTCTATAAAGACATGGTGTGATGAGTTTGATGTGGAGGAATTCAAATGGCGTGCACAGAGCCCTGACCTCTACCCAACTGAGCACATTTGGGATGAATTTGAATGGTGAGTGCGAGCCAGAGCTTCTCCAAAATCAGTGCCTGATCTCACAAAATAAATTTTGCTGAATGTGAACAAATTCCCACACACAGAGGTGTGGCAGCTGTTATAGCCAGAAAGAGGTGTCCAAATCCACACGAATGCCCATGGAGTTGGATGTCTAACATGCTCTTATGGGTATAATGTGTCCACATACTTGGGCTATATAGGGTATATGTATGACTTTGATGAAAGTAATTCTTAGGTTTAGTGATTACATTTTGCATAACCTGTCAGGAAATAAATGATGTATAATAGTAATGTATAATACTAATTGACATGTAGGTTTTGGTAAAACATTATTAGGTTATTGGAAAGGGAAATGGGCATGCTGTTTGCAAATGAGTAGTATGTCAACATTTTGTTTAATATATTAATTGATTGATACAAAATTATATACTGTAGTACTGTACACAGTACAGAGACACTACAATTTGTTGAGCAGTATTCTTCAGTGTAGTCCGAAGTTTAATCGCAAGCAGTACACAATATAGGGACACTACATAGAGGAGTAGAACATTCTATGTAGTTGCAAATTTCTATACAATTTCTAGTGGAAATGTGTCATTTACAGAGTGTATGAGTAAATGTGTGCCAGGCTTACCAATATACATATTATGTACATATGTTTTCTTGTAGGAAATGACATAATGCTTAAAAAATAGAGTTCCCCTGATATAACTTAAGAGTACAATACAAAATGAAGAACTGCTTTTATTGCATTAATTCATTTATTTTCCTTCAGAAAAAAATGCACAGTTCAGCAAAGCTACTACATACAAATGGCCATACAATAGCTTTTTTTGTTTCAAGGTGTTTCATAAATTCTGATATGATATACTTACATGTGTGTGTAATTAATACCTATCGTATGTTTGCACTTTGAATGCAAATTTGGCAAAAACTCAACACTGTTCATCCTCTTTAAAATTAAAAACATAAGCCACAAACAAATGAATCTGAACAGCTGCTTGTGGCTAGTCCAGAAAAAAATCTCAGAAAGAAAAACACATGGTTTTGCATAGCTCTTTCGTAATGTAGATAAGGCACTTCGTCAGTACTTGATTTAGGCATTTTGTATTTTAATAAACCTTTCACCTGGTCAAGTCTTCGATTTAACTATTCCTGTTTGCAAATATGTTACTTTAACAACACTAATACAACTTTCTTAAATCATATTTGCTCTCTATATAAATATACTACCACGGTCTTTTGGCATAAGTCTCATTTTCAACATTCTTGAAAAACTGAAGTATTCTTGTGCATATTAGGACAGGCCAAGACTCACACATTGTCCTATAACCCCACACAACCCAGTGTTTATCAAAAAGACAAACATTTGTGCAATGGTTTGGGGTTATGTAGAGAAAAAGGCAACACGTTGTCAAAAAACTATGAAAAAACGTTTTCAAATCAATGTTAGGGCAGGTTGTACTAAAATCACTGTACCAACAGTATCATGTACTGGTAGGAAAAGACCATGCTCTCTCTCCTCTAGTCCATCTCACACATTAAGAGGAGGCGGCATGGTTACCACTTTCATCAGATGTCTAAAGGAAGAGGAAGTGGACTTATTCTCTGAAGAACAATAGCCTTGCCTCTATCCAAGCTGATCCTCATACTGCTTTCTGAAACAGTCTCCAGCAGGGAAAAAGTCCCAGCACCTTTCTTGGTACATCTTCCACACATAGGACTCCTGGAGAGAGAGAGAGAGAGAGAGAGAGAGAGAGAGAGAGAGAGAGAGAGAGAGAGAGAGAGAGAGAGAGAGAGAGAGAGAG
>JACXGM010026881.1:0-14705 GCA_016801145.1 Umbra pygmaea
GTGTGTGTGTGTGTGTGTGTGTGTGTGTGTGTGTGTGTGTGTGTGTCTGGGATGGGCAGGAAGAGGGAGACCGCAAAGTGTTCAAATGTATACCTCAAATTTGCAATCGCCAGGAGACATTCTTCGTGACTACTATGTCAAACATCTCCCTCAAATAAGGCCAAGGATGATTGGGAATGCCTTGCTGCTTTTCGAATCTCTGGGCTCTCCGTTTTCTTCATTTTCAATCATGTCACCGTACATAAAACTATGCAACGTTACCGCGATCAAGCCGCAAACCGCGAATGAATGCCACCGAATCTGTTGTTGAGTCTTCTGGTAGTGGTGCGTCAAATGCAACGTATATTTCCATCCAATTAGATTGAATTCGGTATTAACAGCTCTATGAACAGCAGCATAGAGCCCTGTATTGCCCTGCTGGTTTGCTTCTAAAGCTAAGCAGGGTTAGGGCTGGTTAGTCCCTGGATGGGAGACCAGTGCTGCTGGAAGTGGTGTTGGAGGGCCAGTAGCGGGCACTCTTCACTCTGGTCTAAAGATCAATCCCAATGCCCCAGGGTGGTGATGGGGACATCTGCCCTGCTTAGAGTGCCGTCTTTTGGATGGGACGTTAAATGGGTGTCCTGACTCTCTGTGGTCATTAAATATCCCATGGCACTTATCGTAAGAGTAGGGGTGTTAACCCTGGTGTCATGGCCAAATTCCCAACCAGGCCTCACCTCAATCATGGCCAGGGCTGCTGATAGGAATCTGTGGGCCCGGGACAAATTCCACATTTAGGGCCCCCCGCTAAAAAAAATGACTGTGCAAAAACAACATTTTGGACCCCCCTCAGGACTGGGCCCGGGACAACATACCCGGTTGCCCCCCCCTATCAGCTGCCCTGATCATGGCCACCTAATAATCCCCCTCCTTCTTAATTGGCATATATAACTACTCATCTCTCCACCTGATAGCTGATGTGTGGTGAGCGTTCTTGTGCAAAATGGCTGCCGTGCATCAACCAGGTGGGTGCTACACATTGGTGATGGATGAGGTGGGCTCTCTCCCTCACTGTGTAAAGCGCTTTGGGTTCTTGAAAAGCGCTATATAAGCTGAACGAATTATTATTATTATTATTATTAATGACGAAAGAAATATTAACTGTAACTTTACTGAAATTATTTGAAACTAAAGTAACGAGACAATTTTGTAAAATGTAAGGAGTAGAAAGTACCGATATTCGTGTTAAAAATGTAAAGTAAAATAGAAAAAGTAAAAAAATATCTGAAAATATCTGAAAAATATCTGAAAAATCTACTTAAGTACAGTAACGAAGTACAAATACTTCGTTACTGTACTTAAGTAGATTTTTCAGATATTTTTACTTTACTTAAAATTTATTTTGTGCCGACTTTTTACTTTTTCTTTTTTACTTTACAAATACTTCGTTACTGTACTGAAGTAGATTTTTCAGATATTTTTACTTTACTTAAAATTTATTTTTCTGCCGACTTTTTACTTTTTCTTTTTTACTTTACATTTTTTTTCTCAGAAGAAAACGGAGAGCCCAGAGATTCGAAAAGCAGCAAGGCATTCCCAATCATCCTTGGCCTTATCTGAGGGAGATGTTTGACATAGTAGTCACGAAGAATGTCTCCTGGTGATTGCAAATTTGAGGTATACATTTGAACACTTTGCGGTCTCCCTCTTCCTGCCCATCCCATCCCAGACACACACAAACACACACACACACGCTTTTTCACTCACTCACTGTCCTACACGCAATAACACTCGACACGTTCAACGTCACAAAAGGTGTGTACCGGTATATTTGTCCTTTACAAAAATTACTTTATGACACGTTACACTATACAGAAGGTCTGTATAAACTAGTTGCTTCCAAGTTCTTTAAGGGGTTCAGGACAAATCCATGCACATCTACAGATTTGAGGGCATACATCACTTGCCATTTTTCTTTTGCTGGATGTCTAGTTGCAATTTAATAAATCATTTTTCCCATCTCTGAATTTAAACATGGACGTAGATTTAGGGTGGGACCAATGTTAAGGAAAAATGTAATTGTTGCATTTATAAATTGGGCAGGATCATCAATAGCATATATAGATGATAAAAATGTGTCCCCACCGATGTACACCCCAAACCTATGCCCTTGAATTTAACTATGCTCCAGTGAGCAACAAGTCACATAATAGAATGGCATGTTTGCGTAGTGCTTTAATGACAGCCTAGCACAAAGATGACATCTGCAGTCCACATGTGCATCTATATACTTGGGTTGAACCAACAAACCCATATACCGGATTGAAGAGCTGTGCTTGTTGCAGACTACATGTTGCCCTCTTGGTGGAAGTCATTTCCAGACACTGCAGACTGAGAGGCTGCCCGCAATGATACCCAACGACAGGTGCGTACGAGGGCTCGACTGTGGCCAGTTCTGGGGTTACCACTGCTACTGCTTGTCTCCAGGATACTGCACCCAGTGGCAATATAAATAAAGTCATTACGCAACTGTCTCTGGGCCTGTGTGCTCCTGATATAAATTATTCAGTGTCCTAGCCTACTACGGTATATATTTAACAACTGTATTAACATGCCCAGAAACAGGACAAGTCGTTACCCACCAGAGGGCATGGTTTGTGTCAAAGTAGGAGTCGCTGTCTTTACCCTAGACTTGCTGATTCCTTTGCATGGACGGGCCTCTATGGCAATGCATGACTATACCTGTTCTGTCCACCACCTTTTTAATGTAGGTTTTCACCATTGTCCCCCAAAAAAACACTTCCCTGCTGTTTATACCAACCCGCCTTGTGTTCTGGATAATTTAGCTTCCCACACTAAGTGCCTCCACCGGGTTAAATTGGAGTCATTAATGGCAAAGTCAATGTATTCATTTGCAATGTGATAGCAAAGGTCTCTGCGGCACTTCCTGAAATGTATCAGTTTGTGGTTGATGGCTGAGCCCACCTCGGGCAGTGAAGCACCAGGTCGATGCATGCCTCTCTCCAGTCCATTACCAGCCTGCCCCAAGCTAATTGTTTGTTGCTGCAATGTTGTAGAGGGGAGCCCTGGATTGATGTGTTCTGCCTTTGGAGCTTTGAAGCAAACGGCAGACTCAATCCCATCTACAGTGTGTTTACTAAAATAGTGGAGCAGGATGCAACTCTGTGACAGTTTAGATGGGTTAATGAGTCAGCATTGATTGGCTTGTAAATGAAAGTGTTTACCCACTCCGTTTACCCACTCCTGACTACTGGCCTATTGTGTGTGTGTGTGTGTGAGAAAGGATGCCCTTTGACTTCTTCTACCTTAGACTGAACAGTGCTTTTTCCTCTGCTAGCTGACTCACGCCATTCCCTGACGCTTCATCTGTCCTAGAAAGGAATCTTATTTTCTCTTTGAGTGACAGACAAAATATTGCATGAATCACAGAACAAATGATCAGTCTATTTTAGACTATTTGTATGTAGTTACGGTCAGCTGAAGCTATGGCCATCTCAGCCTCTTGGTAGGGTAGGAACAACTCAAAGTGATGAAGACTGGAAAAAGCTTATGAGAAGGTATGGAGCTTTGTGATAGGCCCCCGGCCTAATGGAGAACATGCTCTCAGAAGCACATTGGCCTGGTTCTATATCTCCATTAAATATTAACTGCATAGGCGTTTAACTGGGTAAACCAGGCCAGGCTTATAATCAGGATGTCTTGCTCTGCCTCATCAGGTTTACTTTGAATAGATGTAAAGGCCATTGTGCCCTTAAATGTTCTCCGGTGCCCTGTGACATCGACCACCCTGTGACTCATCGACCTGTGTTCCTGTACTGCCCTGATGTTAAAAGGAAAATATAGGTGTGGATTGGTATCATTGGTGAACAACACTGTAAATACTGTGTATAGAAACATAGGACGCATCATTGTAATAATATTTTTATTGCACAAATTATAACATCCTCATGGCGATCAGTAAACACAACAACATCACCAAAAACATTTGAGGCCTGTCATATGGAACAGATGGCACATTAACAGAACTTGAACAGTCCCAGTCCTGTATTTTAATTTTATTCTACTTAAAGCAAGAATAATATAAACCATGTGTCAAGAAAGTCTTATCTATGGTTGTTAAATAGCCGTTAAAAACTTCTATAGAGATAATCAGGGAATGTGATGATGTAAAATATTTCAACGGCTAAATCACATTTAAGTAACAGTACGCCAAAATGATTGTATATATATATTAAACCCAGTCATGTTTTAATCCCTTCAGAGGGTATTAAAAGTAAAAAGTGAGTCAAGTTATTATATAAATTTCAGCTTATTCAGCTAAGTACTACTGCAAGCCTGCATCGATTGAACAGAAAATAGCACGAGCTCTTCTTTCCATGTCTTATTTGGGACCTAAGTCAAAGAGACTTTTCTGAAATGTCATAATCGTCTTAGGTCAGATTGTGAAACCTTTTTCTGGCACTTTTTAATCACTGTCAAATATAGCTGACCACTGCAACATTATCAGTGTCTCTGGTTTTACTATTGACAGGTATGTGTTTGGGTGAAATTAACATTTTTGTTTAGTCCATAAAAGAATTGTCATACAGAGCATTTATTTGCAGAAAATGACAACTGGTCAAACTAAATAAGACGCAGTGTCAGACCTCAAATAATGCAAAGAAATTAAGGTCATATTTACATTTAATAACACAGTAACACAATACTAATTTGTTCAGAAATCAATATTTGGTGGAAATTTTTTTTTAATAATAATTGTCTTACATGCATCTTGGCATGCTCTCCACCAGTCTTTCACATTGATGTTGGTGGATTTTATTCTACTCCTGGCACAATAATTCAAGCAGCTCGACTTTGTTTGACAGCTTGTAACCATCCATCTTTCTCTTGGTCACATTCCAGAGTTGCAGTGGTCTCTTAGTTTTTTCCAGAGCTGTATTCTGGTCTGATTGACAGAGCAGGCTCATTGTCTAAACTCTGCTCCTGGTTCCAGCTCCAGTCTGCCACATTGTTGCCAGGGTAATAGCCCCTGTGTTGGAAAGGCAGGTGAGGATGGTACTGTCCAGAGTAATGTACTGTACTACTTTCAGCCCACTGACTCATGACCTGCTCAGTGGAATAGTGACCATGGAGAGGGTAACTATAACCCAGGTGCCCAGGATAGGTTCTGGAGGACATTGGCAGATGGACAGGGGACAATCTGTAGTTCTGTGGCAAGGCTGTAGCCATGGGGTGTTGGGGTACACACACATCCCTGACAGGGCCAAGCCTGGTCGTTTCATGCACAGGAATAGTGTCTACATCTGGGACGGTGGACTCACAACCGTGCTGGTCTTCACACACCTGCACAGCAGACGATGGAGAGGGTAGTCTGCAATACTCCACTGATCTGCAATGAGGAATATGGCGCAAGTTACTAATATGACATTTTGTTGGTTGTTGCCATCTTAATATCAACCCACTCAAGCTTAAACGACTCAAAATCTCAGAGTACTGTATATTTTTTAGTGAGAAGGTGTACTCTGCACAGTTAAGTATAGTGCTGAGTCACTATTTTTGGCATAGTGGGTATACAGGTTAACTCCTATGCGGTGTGAAGCGTTACGGTTACTGTCAGTAGGGCTGTTTATTCAGAAACTACAGCTAACTTTCAAAATTGAGAAGATTTACAACAGAGGTGGGCTGTCTGGGAGGCCACATGCACTGCTTTTAATGTAAACAACCTGGAAGAGCAGTTGTGTTGAAGTTAAGCAATCACGGGAAATGAACAATGAATATTACTGGTTCCTAGTTGGGCCAAAATCATTGACGACCTTGTCCAAAACCACTGGCTCTGCCCACAGCCCACCTGCCTGACCTTGTTCCTATATACCTGGTGGTGCTGCATCTGGATCTGACTAAAGACTGGACACAGCCCACATGAAGACCTGAACTCTCCAATCAGGCCCCAGGAGTACTTATGTACAGGACCTTAATGTGTACTGATAAACAATTTAGCCTTAATTGGACATGCACTCCTAAACTTTACACCTGACACAGTGAGAAGAGGTATGGCCACCCCACTGAGTCTGGATCCTCTGTAGGTTTCTTCTTGGGAGTTTTCCTAGCCACTGTGCTTCAATTTCACATTGTTGTTTGCTCTTTGGGATTCTAGGCTGGGTATCTGTAAAAGCACTTTGTGACAACTGCTGATATAAAAAGGGCATCCAGGCACAGGTGTGCTTAACCCAAATGTACAATGCAGGCTACAGTATGTTATGTTTGTGGTGTACTCATATATGGCTGGTGGTGGTATGGTACCTAAATGGTTGGTCGGACATGGACGCATGTCCAGGCACCATCTGCTCTTCAGTGCTGTAGTCTAGTCTGTGCTCATGGAGCTCCAGTAGGTCAGTGTGTAGGCTATGGCTTAGGGATGGATCCTGATCTATGGACCACGGGGAGAAGAGCCCAGCCATAGTCTCCTTCTGCCTGGCTCCCAGGACCATCTTGTTTTCTGCTGGTTTAGACTCTAATTTGGCCCTCTGGAAATCTGCCAGGGAAGATGTATCGAACAGGCCAGTTGGCTGTGTAACATTTCACTTAACAACAAGTTGATATTGTTGAGAACAAAAGTCTATTGATAGGTACCTGGAGGACTATCGTATTCTGGATCTTTGTCTTGTTTGCATTTTTTTGTATTACTCCCATGACTCTGGTTAGAGCGACACCTACGAAGGGGAAAGAAAATCAATTTAATTACATATCTTTACATTTCAGGATATTGGCACAATGATATGGTTTTAGCAACACTCACCTTTTGCTGTGGGTACGGCTGCTGTCCCCTTTGAAACCTTTCGCAAAGGGGTTGTGGTCAATCTTTAGTTTAGCAATCTGAAATCCACAGTGGGAAGGAATACATCAGATTAGGTTACACCATTCTCCAAGAGCCAGGGCCCGGTTCCCCAAAACGTCCTTATCGCTAAGTAGTTCTTAACTTATTCAATATTCAATAGGTTAAGAACTACTTAGCGATAAGAACGTTTTGGGGAACCGGGCCCAGTTCATTAGGCATGCAATGAGTACTCTGTGTTGTTAACAATACAGACAGACCTTGGTGTTCTGGTAGGCAGTGACTGCAGTGAAAGAGGTTTCAGGGAAGGAGAAGGACCGGAAATTTCCCCAGTGGATACTGTGCAGACTGTTAGTCTGAACCACATAGAAGCGTGGGAGGTAGCGATGCATAGAATGCAAGATGATCTGAGGAAACAACAGAATACAGGTTGAGCCCACTAATATCATTGTTTCCAGACAGTGCACCTGTCTATTGTCAGACTGCTGTTGGTGGGTCGGAGTCTGCTGATCCAGGGGAATTAAATCACTTACGTGGCCGTGCTGGTCCAGAGTATTGTTGGTGAGTTTGATCTTGATGAAGGACACAGGCTGTTTCATCCAGTAAGAGCCGGGGGCGGGAGAGTCGGGGTGGATGTATGTCCGACAGGGAAGCTGGGGTTCCGCTTTCCCAGCAACATCCCACTGGCCCTTATTCCACTGTAGAGGAGGGGGCGGGGGGTTACCCAGGTGTGAAACAAACCTTGAGACAAGACCTTGTAGTCTGCACAGACATACCCTAGTCTCTACAGCGTGCGTATACATCTTTGTTCCACACTGCACACTCCTCTAGTGCCCTGTAGTACGTATGTAGGAATGTAGGAATCTGCTATAACAATGACAATTTTTTACACTACAATAATTGTACTTAGATAAGCAAGACTTGTGAGATTTGCAATGGCTACACATTTGTCTCTAGCGTAAATAGATGAAAATATACATGACATAATATTATTATGTTAATGTTATTTAAGTGAAATTGATGTCACAACAATTGTAATAGCGTGAATAGGCCCACCCGAAAAATAAATTCTGTAGCCTCGTAGCCAACAGTGTACTGAGGGGAGGGCCAGTGGAGGTGTGATTGTTCCTTTGTGGACTTTGATTGGAGTGGGGGAAGGAGGCAGAGAGAGGACACTAATAGCTGGACCACCAGCTGGGTGTAGAAAAACAGGAAGTAGTAATGGTCTTTGATATGCAGCATGTATGATGATTGGCTGGTTGAGGGCAGGACACCATCTGAACAGCCTGCTGTATGCAGTCTAGTCGCTGCGGTTTGCTTAAACAAGCTATTATGTTTTAGTAATTTATTAGACACTCTTATCCAGGGCGACTTAAAGGAAGTATAGGGACATTCTCGCTGGAGCAACTTAGGTTAAAGTGCCTTGCCCAAGGAAACAACAACATCTGGCACAGCCGGGTATTGAACCGGCAACCTTCTGTGTACAAGTCTCTCTAACCGCTGAGCCATCTTATACTTTGTGTTATTGAGCAATAAATTCAAGAGATGACAAATGAGGAAATGTAGAAGGACAGAGGCCACGTTCTTACCCTGTATCTGAAGTTGTCCAGAGGAACCAGTTCGACCATGAGGACGTAGTTGGTGTAGGGTTCTAGTCCAGATAGGTTGATGTTGCAGTGGGGAAACATCCTCCTGTTACAAAGAAACACATACCAACACAATGATATGTTTAATTTCTAACCACATCCCTGAGATCTCACACAAAACCAAAACTGTACCAGCCTGACATACATGTTTCACCACAAAGCTAGTTTAGCTTAAAATTAGTGTGGGAAAAGTAGTCAGTTCACCCACTAATAGAGTGTTTTTTTTGTAAATTCAAACAGACCCTAATTAGTGGGACCTGAGCTGTGCATAGTCAACAGCTTGTTTGTAAATGGGACTATGATGAGAGGATGAACAAAACAAGCATCTCACCGGCCATGTTTGGTGATGACCATCTCAGTTCCTATGTTGTGGAAGGATTTCCAAAGGTCAGACTTCTCCAGGGTCATCCTGACATTATCCTGGTGGAAAGGTTCAGCTTTAAGGGGTGATGCAGTCATCATGTTTGGCCTCAGCTCTGGAGAAGAAAGTGAGAACATGGAGCCTTTACAGGACGGACAATGTAACAACTATCTATTGCTCTTACCACACCACTGATGTAGTAAAGGTAGTTAATGTATTCTTACCAGATATATTCTGCATTTTCTGTACAATCTACCACAATGGGCAATGATGAAGATTAAAGTCCTTCTAGAAATCTGTGCTGATATCACTTGATTCAGATGACTGCGACAAACCAATTATACGCCTAGTAGATCTGGTCCTTGGATCATGAAAATTTTTGTATCAATCTGATCACTTTTCTTTTCACATCTTCAACTTGTGGAGTTTAGAATGTCTGAGCTGTGGAGTCCATTGGTCAACAGAAAAGGGGAAGGGCCTGTTATGACAAAGTGGGTGTGGCTCCAGCTGATTGGTAGGGGGCTGTTGTCTGGTTTCTAACCTTTGAAGTGCCCCATCAGGCCAACTGGTGTCCATGGGGGTGCCATGCTCTCATGCTGGGCACAGATTGCTGACTGATGACCTTTCGATTTTAGAAATCTCTGTTAAAATGGCTGTTCCACTTAATGCTACTATCACCAAGCTGTAAAAATAGTATTTCTTGAAATTTAAAAAATATGAAAATGCAATTTAGATGGGATAATGATCCCTTAAATGATTCTTTCATTGTCAAATTGCAATTCCTGTTCAAATGGTAAAATACAAACTGCATAGTGTAGGTCAGGGGTCAGCAACTCCGGTCAGCAGCTCCAAATAAAATATCTCAAGTGTTTCGGCCCTCCGATATCGGAGTTGCCTCCCCCTGGTGTAGGGAATCAAGTTGAAAATCATGTGCCCCAGTTCCAAAAATGCAGCAATATGAATCATTGTACCCTCTATAATTTTTTAATATATATTTTAAATCTCAAGAAATTCAGTTTTAACTGCTTTTTTAAACTGGTAACTGAAAGAGAAATTAGCATTGTGCTCCCCACGTGAAATTCAACATATAGCATCTTTAATATTTATAATTTGCTACGTTTTTTTCATTTAGAGACTATAGAGTAAAAATGTATTGTGTTTTATCAGTAAGAATAGAAGACGTATTTGATGGTTGTAGAATCCACCATGATGCATCTGATTGAATGGGGAATAATGAGGAAATATAAGGACAATATGCGATTCTCTCTGTTATTGTCAATGGTAAGAGGTGTATTTATTTTTGTTGCCCCTGTAGGTATTTCTTAATCATGGAATTAACAGGATGAATATAGAACTGTTCAAAAATTCCTCATCACAAACCAAAACAATCACTCCTGCTCTCCTTTATCACCAAGTTAACGATGATCAAACCGTTACTACAAAAAAACTGCAAATACCTCCAAGGAGTTTCTAGTGTTTGGCTGGCTACTGCTACCTGGTGCATATGGTGGAGGTTTGGATGGGGCCTACACTGCTTCCTTCCTCATCTTTGTAGTTGTGTATTAATTCTGGGAGGAAGGGAAACAGGGGTCGACTTGTCTCTGTCCTTGACAATGGGAGACAGTTGTGGTTAATTCTATCCAATGGCTATTGGCCCCTCAGGGCCGCTAGGGCTCCTGTGAGGTCTAATGGGGCTGACAATTAGCAGCCTGTTAGCCTAGATGGCTGGAGGGAGGAAATGAGGGGGGGTGGTGGAAGCTTCAGGACTCTAAAGTGTGATGTTCCAGCCACAGGAACCTCCAGCCTGGCTACTCGGATCGCATCTGTCCCTGTCTGGGTCTGGAGCACCGTCCTAATCACCGGCTGAGGTCCATACACATGCAAAACACACACGGAGACAGGTCGTAGAGGGACATTTGCACTGCCCAGGTACTTCTGCGGCCTCACTGCGGGTGAAGACTGCTCGCTTAGTCTAAAGTTGTTTATGTACATGTACTTTACAGGATGTGTGTTGTGTGCTATAATTACAGCTCTGTTTTCAAGCATTTGACATGGCCGTGGTTGGTAGAAGGTGGTTTAAATAGACAATGTTGTTGAATAGATTACTGTGTCAGTCTTTCATTACCATTGTATGCCACATTTTCATAGTAGAAGTGTAGTGTGAGGCTTTGTATGTGGTAGCCCCAAGTGGCTATTGTCTCAGTTCGTGGAAGGGAGGGGTTGAATTCAATACACCGTACTGAATGGAATCTCTCATAGGGACACCACAGAGGCTCAATAACCTGTGCATAAACTCAACCTTTGTATGTCAGAGTGTGAACTTCATTGTTGTAAAAGGTTTATTATCACTTTGCACCTCCAGATTTAAGAAAGTTCCAGACAAGGACATACGGGATGACTCAGGCTTAAATGGTAATGTTAAACTAAGCTGTGTGTAAGGTGTGTATGTGCATACTCATTGGTGTCTGTTGTACACTAGCCTATGGGATATTGAAGCACATTGATGTGTTGTTTCAGGCCCATCCACCTTTTGTATAGGCATGTAAAGACACATCCCTACCTCCCTAATAAGCCTCAGCCAGGAATGTGGAATTCAGTACTGCCTGAATCTTAGATTTTCCACATGACTATTACAACTGTCATAGTATACATAAGAAAATATTAGAATTGCATAAAACATACTTTTGTATGTGAGCATTTACACTGGAATTAATTCCAACCAATCATAGCAATGGATACTCCAGAGCAATTAAATTAGCTATATTTCCAATTTGAAGAAAAATACACCGATTTCAGATATTTTCTACACCTAGATACACTGTAAACCCCAATCCGCCCATGACACAAAATGTTATTGTTAAGTCCACACAAATGTTCATGACTGTCAAATCAACATAAAAACTTTATGTTCACTTAACACAAACATATATCCCTTGAGAGGTTGACATAATTATTTTACGTTAAGTCAACAATTTTTGAGTTTTGAGTTTATTCTACTAAAATATATAGAGTAAACATTGCTTAATTAGTTTAAGGCCAATGAACAACACATATACTGTGCACTTAGCATATATTTTGATAGTTAATTAAACTTAGTAACTGGTAGTTAAAATGTATACTCAATGTTTTTATGTTCATTTGACAAGAAATCATAATTTTCATGTGATATTTCCCAGCATGCTCTGCTGTATGTTGAAATGCTGTAATTGTTAATTATTTTAGTGTTTTGTATGGATATTGACTAATTAATTCCACCCTTGCTAAACTAATATCAAATGCATACATTCTTTCAAATAATCTGATAATTTAATGAAAAATGATTTTGCTGTTCAACATACCTAAGGAATACCATCATGCTGACATAACTGAAACTGGATTCCATAGGGAATTCCCTTTACCTTTACAGGAAAGGTGCTTTGCCTGTAGGGTTAAACCATTATGGGTTGAACCATTTGGTTTAAACCAGAGGTAACACAAGGCAATGTGTACTGGGAAATTCTACTGGAGGTGTGGCTTAATATTGTACTCAATAATTTTATGTTACTACAACGTAGTCTTGACTAAATGAATTCAAGTTCATGTAACAAGATTACAACAAATCATTTCAAACTAATTAGATTTTGTTGGAACAATGTAATTTTTTTGAGTGTATATGACATACAATTGAATGCTCAGAAAACATAAATCAGTTATGTTGTATGATTAAAAACGTTAAGTTCATCAGACATAAATTCACAGTCAAACAAGGGTCATGTAACACATTTATTTTGTGTTTAGTGTACTCAATATTTTCATGTTACCATAGTTTACGAAACTAAAAGTTTTGAGTGCAAGCAGTTTCCACAAAAGTTTTAGGTTGACTTAGCGAATTCGGAATTACAGTGTATATTATATAAAATCAATACAAATGTTATAAAACACTTTTATTTAAATACAATTTTGATAAGCAGTTTTAGCTCTCCATCACATTTGTAAATTTCTTATTTCCTGTCTTTTTTAAATAGCTTACATTTGTTTACATATACAGGGGGCGAGGTGTTGTGCCTTTCTAATGGACATCCTGTTCTTTTTTCTATTGACATTTTACTCTCAATCTTCTCTAGAATACTGAATGAGTATTAAATTTGGCACTAATCCATTTGAACATTTTTGGGATTTAAACCTGCACTATGTAACTTTTTTGAAAACTACAAACAAATACGAAAACGATGTTTTAGGACTAGAAAAGTTTAGGTCAAAATATAGAAACTAGTAAAAATCGAAATTTTACCATTTCTAACCATCAACGAATGCATATTATAATGTAATAATGTGTATTTTCGAAAATGGTTACATTGTCCCTGTATTATTCCTGAGTTCAGTAAAAAAATTATATAAAAATATTTATATACGGGTCTTATAATTCGGGCCGACAGGACACATTATTGGAAAGTTATCGTGCTGCTTTAAAAAAAAAACATATTGTTTAATCAATGCTAAGTTAAATACTAAATTCATGAACAGGCTAGATCTGGGACATTTGCCTTTGAATTGCACTGTTATGCCAGGATAAGTGCGATGACTAAAAATGTAAAGAAATACATAAACATATTCACTTCATAGTATAAACAAAATATACACATTTTCCATGTATATAGCGTTTTAAATATTGCCGCAGTACATTAAAAAACACGGAAAGCCATGTAATTTTGTCTTTGAAATATTTTATAGAAAAACTATACAGGACTGGTCTTAGCTGCGCTAAAATTGCTGATAAGGTAGTTTAAAAGCCTCTCTTTCTTTAAAAACCTCTCTCCTATTTGTAGATACCAAAGACCAGTCTGTGAGAGTTTTGAAAAAACGAGGAAGAGCAACTGTGTAAATACCTCATTAAATGCTTGAATTACTGTGATTCCATGAATACATTATTTAGCAACAGGAGGCCTAGCTGTTAAGACCATCTGACCGTTAACACAATGAGGTTGTTTACGAAACGTATGATCGCTGAATAGACATGGTAAAAGATCTGCAAGGAAGTTAACACCAACTTCTCCCAGGTCATTGTTGTGAATGAGAATATATGTTGTCAGTCTGACTTAGTTTGTGAAATTAAAGTATAATTGTATATTATCTTGATCAAATTTGATTTCCATGTGCATGAAGTCTACCAAACCACTTCAGATGCTTTTTCTGCTGCAGAGAGCATTGCAATGGGACTAGCTCCCTCTTGTGGATTCTGGTTGTACAGAAACCTGCTCAGTAGCGGATTCTGGGTCACCCTACACAGTCTATGGGGTCATATAAAATTCTAGTAATGTGAAAACTAAATAATCAGTAAGAATATGAAGAGATTGTAGCTTGAATATACGTTTAGACACAGATAGTTTTTTCTTCGTCAGGTTATAACATGATAGGGCAAAACATGTTTTATAATTCTTCCATATGCTGTTTAGCTGTAAGGTTTATTATCACCACTAGAGGGTACCCTCTTCTATAGATAGTGTGAAAATACATTATGTGGTACTTTAGTCTTCGATGACAACACAATGTTCATTTAAGTTTTTCGACATAAGGTGTTAAATAATGATACTTCGGATTCATAATTTTCCCTTCAAATTAAGCATTTAATTCATTACAAAGTAGAATGAACAATGTGTGTGTTTTTATCTAATGTACCATGTTTTTTCCTCTTATTAGGGGTACTCCGGTACGGAGTAACCCTATTATAATTGTTGGTATTATTATTATTATTATTATTATGTTTTTCTCCTACTCGGTTGAATAACTCAAATATTTTGTGGTAAAAAGTTGTATAAATTTGCATGCTGAAACTAGAAGATACGCGTAACTTGGCCCAAGACTTTGAACATGATTCGTCTATAGGTGG